>RWGY01000051.1:7816934-7876020 GCA_007726485.1 Eragrostis curvula | reverse complement strand
ACCCTGGGGTCGGGAGACGGGTCGAGGAGCCGGGCCTCCTTTAGCCCGTGCGGCCTCTTGGTTGATGTCCGTTGCGCGCATCGTGGGCTGGGCTTTGGCCATGGCTTTCTTTGGGGTCAACCACCGTCAATGAGGCTTTGGCCATGCCTCAGTGTCGCCCCTGCACGTGACACTGAGGCAGCCACCGTCAATGACGGGCGGGACCGGGGGGCCCGCGGGGGTCACGGGCCAACTGCTACCTACCCCGCGGGATCGGCGGAGGGGCCCGTTCCCAGACTCTTCCGGGAGGTGGGCGTGGATGATGGGCCGGTGTGGCCCACTTTGTTATTTCGGCCCGTTTCTCCCTGGCGTGCGCGGCCGAAAGCGTAAAGGCGCGAGGCGCCTTCACGTCCCGCGCGGGGGCGCGCTGATGTTTAGTACCACATCGGCCGCCCAGCGCGCCCCGCACCAGCTTAAAAGCGAAAGGGACTGGGACGCCACGAACTCACTTAACCTCTTCCCAGTCCCCTGCTACCTTTGGCCCTATCTGTGCGGGCCGTCCTGCGCCATTTGTTGGGCCTCTGCGCTGCATTCAGTGCTGGTGCACATCAGCCTGCCTGATCGATTCCGCACTCTCTGCAGCGGGCGCGGGCGGCCTGCGCATTTTTTATTTTATTTTTTTTGGTATTTTCAACTGGCTGGGAACAAAAAACTCCACAATATGAACCAGACAATGCAGAATCACAACATGTTCAAATCCAAACTCACATAATTCAACACGATCGATTAGCTCTAGTCAATGACAGTGTTCACTCCTCCTTGAATTTGAATGAAACTTCCTTTTGGTTTGTGGGGAGTACCTCATTTTGAACACACTTTGGTGGAATTATTTCCTAAAAAATTAACCAAAATTCCCATGGGTTGGTTATGACATGGAACAGTAACAAACCAAAATTCAGCTTAAAAAGCTTTATATTTCGCGAGATAAAATTCGACAAACAATTGAAATAACCACTCATTTCTTCTTCTTTCATTTATGTCGCGAAGTTTTTTGAAACTGCGAGTGAAATTTGGCAAGAGTGTGTTTTTGGTCGTTAGGAATTCACCTTAATTTTGGTGGAATTTTTTGAAACCTTTTTGGTATGTTCAAGTGACAAATTTGTGAAAATTGTTCCAACATTTACCTGCCCTACAGATACTCTTACATGACTTGTAGGCCCTGCCTGGTCCCGGTCCCGCTCGTCATTGACTGGGGCTAATCGGTCCTACGTGCAAGAATTATAAACAGATCGATGTGCTCGACGACATGCATTCATTTCATTTCAAATGTACAGCGACAGACATGGACGCGGACGCTCGGAGCGAACTCACAGATAGTGGACGCGGACGCGAACGCCATGCGAACACACAAACTGACGCGATACTTGACGCGAACAACACGAACGCGAACTGACGCAACTCGATACTAGACGCGGCACCGGCGATCGAGCTATGCCCAGCCCTGCGCCACGGCTAGCCTGTGGTGCTCCATGGCGGCCTCATCCAGATTGCCGTTCTCGTCCTCCACGCCGCTCTCGACGCTCTGGATGACGTGCGCCCTCAGCTGCCCCAGTGTGCCGAACCAGATCTGGTCCGGGCAGAACTGGCAGTAGTACCAGGGAATGCCGGCGCCACGGCTCCACCTCCGCTTCACCTGGTACCTTGGGCCGTGCCTCAACCCCTCCTCGTCCGATGATGTCAAGTTGAAGTCCTCCTCGTCGACGTCGTCGTCGTCGTCCTCCTCCTCTGTAGCATCCCGCCTCGAATCAATGAGGGGTTAGCTAACCAGGATCTTAATCGGGAAATACTTGGCGAAGCAAGTATGCATAGACCACACATATAAGCATAATTAAAATAATTTACATTGAGTTTAGTTATTACATTGGTTCCATAATTAACATAAGCTTCCGTTTCGGAGTTCGATTTATTTTACATAAAAGGAGTTCGAAATTCGATTACAAACACGAGCGGAAGCGAAATACACGACGATACATATATACAATGAAACCATGTCCGGCCCGTAGACATGATCTCACTCACCTTGCTCCTGGCGGGAGAAGAGGGAACCCACTCATGGACCAATCCTTGGGCGGTTCTCCTCCCACACTACTTTTCCACAGCAACCGCAGAAGTTGCAATCAGGAATACCTGCAGTAAAGTTTTAAACATCGAAACCCTGAGCAACTAATACTCAGCAAGTCTTACCCGTCAAATTGGCCCTCTAAGACCGACTTCTATTATGCAGGGGGTTGACCAAGGGTTGAAATTTAATTGCAAAAACGGCGCTAATATTTGATCCTTATTTCATGTTTTAGCCAAAATTAAGAGGGTTCTTGCATAAATGTAAATATTAGCAATCTAACTAAGCAATACATGGTTGCAATACAATTAATTGAAATACAACATCATATAAACATTATCATGTGCTCTTTTTACTACGATGTGACGCAGTGAACAAGTGGTACTCAATAACCGCGAGGGACGGCGATTCGAATCGATTTACACCTGCAGGCAAAACCCGAGATACACGACGTACGCTACTCAAAAGAGTCACGCACGGCAACCGTTTACAAGATACCATAGAGTCGAGCCGCTTAACACCTCTCCCGAGTACACGTCTCCCCACGCGATAGCCATGCCTGGTCTAACCGTGGTTCACCCGGGCACCCTCCCTTCAAACACTGTCCCAAATTCCACCATACCATCTTCATCACCAAAAGAGAGGTGGGTTCACGTCCAACAATATAGCATCGAGCTACTAAGTTTACTAGTTCCCATTCTCCTAGCATGCATCCGGTACTGTTCAAACTTGCTCAGCGGGGCCACAACGAACGGTCCTCAACCGACACAAACGGGGCTATGGCGAACAAGGCGAGCCTTGCCACCCCAACCTACACAAGAGCTTCCCCGTTCGGTCTCAAATTCATTACCATCATCAAGTGAGAACATAAAGTAAATCCGACCCCGATTACCGAGCGGTCTCCATACCACTCGATATCGACCGACGATACTACTTTAATTAAGCATAGCAAGCTAACGAGCGGTAGAACTTAACTTAACCAAACCCATAGGAATATCTGGAGATATATGCAACTAGGTTTTCAATCAAGTCCTATACGTAATGCACATTTCACGACTCGCAGTACATGTGAGAAAGTATAAGACTTTGTAAATATGGGAATGCACCGGGGCTTGCCTTGGGGCTGGTGGTTAGTACACTCGAGCACGTTCAGGTCAGCGCCGGTCTCCTCGGCCACGATCTCCAAGTCCTCGAGTCCGGCGTCGGGTCCTAAATGAATGCAACAAGATATACAAAATCAAAGATAGTTCACGGAACTTCCTTGACAAATATGACATGGCGATGTTATGGTGCAAAGGCAACATGTTGGCAGGACCATTCATTAAGTTTTTTGCAGTTTGGTCCAAAGTGATTTATACAAAACTTGGATTTAGGAATTTCCGTACGCGTAAAAGAGATCTTCTTCTAAAATTCGTTAAAAAGGGTTCTGGAAGATCAAAAATTACATTTGTATTTTTATTTAGCATCTTCAACCTAGGTACAGTAACATACCCAAAAATTTGGTGCAAAAAGGTGCAGGAATAAAATCAATAAAAAGATTTTCCTAGCAACTGCAAAATGAAATTACTCCCAAAGAAGATGCATTTCAAGCTGCCACTTGGGGGGATGTTCAGGGAACCTATTAGGAGTGTGCATGCCAAAATTTAGAATTTTTGCACTTACAGATCTTTTTATAGAATTTATTTCCTGATTTCTCTTCTTTGAATTTTATAAAAATAACTGAAAATAATTCAGATGTTCATGTTGCACCACTGGATAGATCTCACTTCAAGGATTCCAGAACACTTGAGTTTGCATTTTTACGATTTTTCTACGAATTTCTATCGAATTTACAAGTTTGGCCAAAATCTGGAATAACTCAAATAAAAGAAAAAGACGACGTGGCACTGTAGCAGTGCCAGGGCATGGCGGGGCGCGCGCGACGCGGCGGCGGCGACGATGGCGTTCCGGCTAAACGGCGGCGATTTTCACGAGTTGGTCAGCGGAACCAAGTAGAGGGCAACGAGGCAGTCCTAACGCAGCTGACGTGCACGTGCGCTCGACCGTGGAGGTGAAACGGCGGTGATGGCGGCGGCGGTGAGCGGCGGCGCGCCATGTTCCGGCGAGGGGAGGCAGCGCGCATGAAAACTAACGCGCGCATGAGCATCACGGGATCAAGGTGAAGCTCACCGTAGCGCGTGTGCACGCGGGGGAAGGCCGGAGAGAGGATTTCGTCGGAGGAGGCGGCGTGGTCCGGTGAACGGCGGCGGGGGAGAAGGTGATTCCGGCGATTCCACTGCGCGAAACACGACGAGGTCAGCGGTGTGTGTGCGTGGAGGAGTGAGGGAGACTTGCGCGTGAGGAATTGAGGAGATGCTCACCGAGATGATCAAATTCCGCGATGAGCTCGACGACGGTCACCCGGCGGCCATGATCGGTCTTCGCGTCGATTCTCGTTGCAGAGCGCGGGAACTTGAAGTTCGTGTTGTGTCTGAGGTCGAGGGGGTCCTAGCGCACACTTTCGCTGTTGGGTTTGGGGCGCGAAGTGCGGCGGAGCGGCGGCGGGGCGGTGAGCTCGCGACGGCGACAATGGCGGCTCGGGGGAAAACGGAGAAAGAGAGGGAGACGACGACGACTTGACCGCGGGGAAGGAGGGGATAAGGCCGGGGAGGTGTGGAATTGGTCCTCGTCGCCGTACGGCGCTGACGGCGGCCACAGTCCGCCGGAATGGGCAGAGAGAGGAGGAGACGTCGCCGGCGGCGACACTTGGCGCTACAGTGCCATTTTCGAATTTTTGAATTTCAGTGATTTTCCTCGGTTTGAACTGATTTGATTTAAATTCGATTTTCCCGAGCTCCAAAAATCACGAAAAACTCAGGTTTGGAAGATTTCAATGAGAGGAACAACTTTGTCCATTGGAACTTTTGCTGAATCGGCTTGGATTTCAAACTAAAATTCATTCAAGTTAAAGTTTGAAAAAGGTTCATGCATTTAATTGACCCTTTAGATTTTTGCAGAAAAATCTCCAAAAATCTCCAAAATTCTCTTTTAGTCCCTGGATGCTGAGGAATTTTTCATTTGGGTCCACTTGTATAGAAAATTTTAAAGTTGCAGTGCAAATGCTTGTTTGAAAGAAATTTCCCAAATTTGAAGTGATTTTTGAATTCCTTTTCATTTAACTTTGATTTCTCTTGATCATTCTCACTAATTGAGATTAGTAACTTGATCAGGGACTAAATTTGAGTGGGATGTTACAGCCCTCCCCCCTTAAGAAAATCTCGTCCCGAGATTTGCAAAAGTGCGAAAAAGAGGGGGTAAAAGTTTGTTTGCTTTACCTCGATTGCGAAGCTAGAAGTCCGGAAACTTGGAGTTAAGAAAATCCTCTTGTTCCCATGTGGCTTCCTCGTCCGAATGATTGCTCCACTGAACCTTATAGAAGGTGATGGTCTTGTTGCGCGTAACGCGGTCTTTTGATCAATCACTTTGACAGGATGCTCGGAATAAGTAAGATCATCTTGTAGCTCTTCGACATCTTTGAGCACCACGTCAATAGGGGGCTTCAAACATTTCTTGAGTTGAGATACATGGAATATATTGTGTACTCCTGATAATTTTTCCGGCAATTCCAAACGGTATGCAACGGGTCCACATTTTTCAATAATCTTGAACGGGCCAATGTAACGGGAGCAAGCTTCCCTTTGACTCCGAAGCGCTGACACCCTTGGTTGGCGACACACGAAGATATACGTGATCGCCCTGTCGAAATTCCAAAGGACGGCGCCTCTTTATCGGCGTAACTAGCTTGGCGGGACTTTGCGCCTTTAAGTTTGCTTGAATGAGCCGCACTTTTTCTTCGGCCTCGCAATTAAATCAGGCCCAAAATTCACTCTTTCTCCGGTTCTGACCAGTTTCAAGGGGGTACGGCATGAACGACCATAAAGAGCTTCAAATGGAGACATTTTAATGCTCTCTTGATAGCTATTGTTTTGTACGCAAATTCTGCCAATGATAAGTGATCATCCCAATTGCCACCTTCAGATAAAACACATGCCCTCAACATATCCTCCAGTATTTGATTTACCCTCTCATTTGTCCATCGGTTTGAGGGTGGTAAGCGGAGCTTCGAATTAACTTGGTCTTCAATGAAGCATGTAACTGCTCCAAAAGCGAGCAACAAACTGAGGTCCTCTGTCGGATATGATGGTCTTCGGCACTCCATGCCAACACAGTATACGCGAGATATATAACTGGGCATATACCTTGGCAGAGTATCTAGTGTTGACCGGAATGAAATGGGCCGACTTTGTCAATCGGTCCACTACAACCCATATGGAATCATGCTTTCGAGCAGTGAGGGGTAACCCGACAATGAAATCCATACTAATGTCTTCCCACTTCCACGACGGAATACTCAATGGTTGCAGCTGACCGGCTTTTCTAAAGAGCAAATTTCCTATTTGCCATTGAAAACTATACTTCTTTCTTATTTGCCATCAAAAATATAACCTTATCTTATCTGCCATTGAAACTAATTTTTTTTCTCCTATTTGCCATCACCGTTAAATCTTAGTGTAAAAAAAACTGTTTCATGATTCCACCGTGTTCTTTTTGGAGAACAATGCCAATTTTGCCCTTACTGCTCTCGTCTTCCTTCCCATCGACCTGAACATAGACTGAACGAACAAAGGGAAAAATCCTACCTCCCCAAACCCTACAAGCAGGAGACAGCGGCGTCCCGGGTGGCGGCGCCCCGAGCAGGAGACAGCGGCAGGAGGGCGCGGCGGCGTCCCGCGAGCAGGAGGGCGCGGCGGCGTCCCGCGAGCAGGCCGGGGGCGCGGCGGCGTCCCGCGAGCAGGAGGGCGCGGCGGCGTCCCGCGAGCAGGCCGGGGGCGCGCGGCGTCCCGCGAGCAGGAGGGCGCGGCGGCGTCCCGCGAGCAGGCCGGGGGCGCGGCGGCATCCTGCGTGCAGGCCGGGGGCACGGCGGCGACGGCGGCTCGCAGTAGGGCGCGTGGTGGCGGTGGTCTAGAGGAGCACAGGGGTGGATGTGAGGGATGACGATGCCGGAGTCGTGTCCCTGTCCTGATTGGCTTCCTGCAGGGTAAGCAAACTATGGGATTGTTGTGTTCTTATTCTATTTTGCTGAGACTAGGATCCGTGATATGCTGTGTTGATTCATAGGATGGACCCTAAATCCAGTTATTTATTGGAAGTCCGACTCTATGCTAAAACACGTAGGAAGGATTGTCGATATTTTGGCTTCAGTAAAGTTGTCGATTCCGACATCTGCAATTTCAAGGACTTTGTCAAAGAAATTGTGGATGAGTTCCCTCATGGATATAATGAAGTTGTGACTCTTTTTTACTATGATGTTGCCAACAAAAACTCTCCTACTGTTAAAACAGACCAAGATTTGCTTGCATGTTTGCCAAACATGTTGATAGCAAGGTAGTTCACATGAGTGTTGTATATACTGACCCTTCAGATGTCGTGCTTGCTCCTGAGTGCCCTAGTCCTCTGAGGACTGTTGCCGAACAATCTGAGAAAATTGAAAACCCATGTACACCATCTATGGACTGTCCACCTCCAGCAGTTGCAACAAGCCAGCCAACTCAGTCCTCCGAGCCTACAACAACCCAACCTTCCACAACCAGTGAGCTGGAGCCTGAGCCTAAGCCTGAGGCTGAGCTTGATGATCAAAATTACCTGAAAAACCCAGAACCAGAGAATGAACATGTGGGTGTAGATGAGGAGGGCTTATATGTAACCACTGTATCTCAAGTTGCAGCTCCTAATGAGGTAATCCCTGAAAGCAGCGACTCTGATTCCGACTCTAATTCAGATTCTGATGAGGAGTATGAGGAAGAGGATGGGTTGGTTGGAAAAGATCCTTTGCTACCTCATGCACCGGTTGTGGTTTATGATAAAGATGACCCTCCTATGAGTGTTGGTAGCATATATCCGAACATGAATGCGTTTAAATTGGCATTATCTCAGCATGCAGTAAAAAAGGAATTTGAATATAACACTGAAAAGAGTGACCCAGGGAGATTCAGAGCCTATTGTCGAAAGAAACAAGAAGAGGGGTGTAGATGGAGGATACATGCTTCGAAAATGGACGACAATGTAACAATAAAGGTAAGTGCGTGAATATAACAATGCTTCAATTGATGACATTGTTGCAGACCATTGTTGTTTACTGCCTTGTTACTCATAGTGTTTGTTGCCATGATAGGTGAAGAAGAATCCTCGTCTGCATAATTGTTCTAGTGCTAGAAGAAGCAAACAAGTGAAGAATGCTAGCAAATTGTGGGTCTGTGAGCAAGTGAAGGATTGGCTCACTGAAGATGCAAGTCTGGGAGCAACTGAATTACAGAGAAGGATCAAGGATAAACACAAGGTATTGGTGCACTACCAGAGAGTATATAAAGGTAAGGAGCTTGCACACAAGCAATTATTTGGAAGTTGGGACAGCAGCTTTGATAATCTGTATAGGTTTAAGGCAGAGGTTGAACGATCTTCTCCTGGTAGCTTTGTAGTGATTGACCATCACACAATAGGTGAAAAGATCAGGTTCAGGAGGTTGTTTTTTGCTTTGAAACCATGCATAGAAGGATTTCTTAGAGGATGCAGACCATATTTGGCAGTGGATAGTACTTTCTTGACAGGAAAATTCAGGGGACAGCTAGCATGTGCATGTGCTGTCGATGGGCACAATTGGATGTATCCGGTAGCTCTTGGAGTGTTTGATTCTGAAACAAATGAAAATTGGATTTGGTTTATGCAAAGGCTTAGAGATGCCATAGGCTCACCACATGGATTAGCCATTTGTACAGATGCAGGACAAGCTGTGATGACTGGAGTCCAGGAAGTGTTCCCAAGTGCAGAACATAGGGAATGCATGTTCCATTTGGTGAACAACTTTAAGAAAAGGTACCATGGGAAGGTGTTTGATGATCATCTTTGGGCGGCAGCATACTCATGGCATCCATATTTCTATGAGAAGCATTGGAAAGCAATGGATGAAGCGAAACCAGAGGCAATGAATTATTTGAGGAAAAACCATATTAGGATATGGTCAAGAAGCCAATTCTTAACGCATTGCAAAGTTGACTATGTCACCAACAATCTAGCTGAGAGTTTCAACAACTGGATAAAGAAGTTCAAAGGCTTGAATCTAGATGATTTTTTGGACAAAATCAGACAACTTCTTATGAATAAATGGGATGTTAGGAATTCAATTTCAAGAAAAATTGAGGGTCTCATATTGCCACATATCATTAAGAAGTTGAAGGAGCAAAGCAGAAATTTAGATATGGATGTGTCTAGAAATGGAGATCAAGTTGCAGAAGTAAGTGTCAAGGGAGGCACTGGCTATAGATGTGTTGTTAAGCTACATGAGAAAACTTGTTCTTGTAGGGAATGGCAGGTCACAGGCATTCCATGCTCACACGCAATAGCATTCATCACCATGCTTAGAGAACCTTTGGAAAAATATGTTGACTTGTATTATTCGGTTGAGAAATTCAGAGCAGCATATGAGAATCTCATACCTTCACTACCTGACAAGTCCCAATGGCCAAAATCTGACCATGGCTTCTTCATGCATCCACCACTTCTTAAGGCTACAGCTGGTAGGAGAAGAAACCAAAGGTTCAAAGGATGTACCGAGAGCAATGGTAACACAACACGCAGAAAAGGGCAGCATCAGTGCCCTATTTGCAAGGGATATGGGCATCGTTGGTACAATTGCAAAGATGGTGACCCTGAGGACATTGCAGCCATGCTAGCTGAGAGGTAATTCGTAGTATTTCTTTATTATGTGCACTTAACATACCTTGTTAATCTGATCCATTTAATATAGGGGGCCACCGAAGAAGAGGAGGAAAAAAGCAATAGAACCATCAGATGAAAATAGCATTGTACCTATTGAATCAACTCCATCAGGTCCTGTAACTATGTATTTTCCTCCTAGTCAGGAATGCACAACTAACTTGGGTTCTGGAAAATCTATCAAGTAAGTTGTTGCTTACTCATTGCATCGATGTGTCATTTTTCATAAGTTTATTTCAATGAAACGTCTCTTATATGTGTAGGTCTGGAAGTGGCTCCAACCAACCTGAAGCACTTTCCATTGAGTACCCTATGCCAACTTCACGGGAAACTACACCACAACCTGCTGCCACCTCCAAGCCGAGAGCGAAGAAAAAAGGGAAGGAAAAGGCTGCCGACAAGAACAAGAAGAAACAAGTTTCAGTGCCACCTGACAGTCCTGCCATGGGTACAAGAAGCAAGACTCCTAAAAGTCCTGCGCAGAGCACTAGAAGCAAAAGAAAAATCCTAGACTAAATGTTTAGCTACAGCCTTTCCTTTATTTTACAATGCATCTGGCTCCATATTTTGCTTGACGGTGAACCAAGGTATTTGGTTGTTAGTGTTTGACCTGGACGTGTTATTTTGCTTGGGCAATGTAAACTAACTTCACAAATGATGTTTTCTGTATGCAATGTCGCATTGCAAGATGGTGCAACCAAGTTGACAAGTTATTGGTTTTTATGTTGTCTCTATATGCCCATGTTGGCTATCCGTTCAAAATTCAGACTTGTGTTTTTTTAATGCAACAAATTCAGACTTGGTTGTGTGCAACTAAAAATTTCAAAATATGTGAATTCTAAACATTCAGATATGCTCTGTTCTCTCACGCCATGTCTGCTTAGTGCAATGGCAGAAATGAAAATTATCCATATTGAAATTATGCCATCTCATTGAAAGGGGTACTTTGGTCTTTTTTAGCAGCACTTAACACCAACTTGACAGCCAAGTGACGTTGATGGCAGATAGGAGAAGGAAAATTAGATTCAATGGCAAATAAGATAAGGCTATATTTTCGATGGCAAATAAGAAAGAAGTATAGCTTTCAATGGCAAATAGGAAATTTGCGCTCTTTCTTAAATGATCAGCCTTGATTCTCTGACAAGTGTCACACTCTGCAACATATCTGGCCACTTCACGCTTCATGCGTGTCCACCAAAATTTGGTTTTCAAGCCCTGGTACATTTTATTGCTACCAGGATGAATGGAATATTTGGACAAGTGAGCTTCATCCAAAATTTTCTTTCTCAGCTCCATATCTTTAGGCACAACAAGTCGGTCATTGAACCATAACACTCCATCCTCATCCTGTCGGAAACATTTGATGTCACCATTTTCTAATCTTCGCCGGATATATTCCATCCCTTTATCTTTCTTTTGTGCAGCGATAATCTCCTCCCGCAGGGTGGGGATGAGAGCGAGATTATACAAAGCACCATGAGGGATAATCCTGAGGCTGGGTTCACTAGGGTCGCAACATACGGCATGATCCAATTTGCGAACCTCCAGATTATTGCAATGTGACTTCCGACTCAAAGCATCGGCAACAACATTGGCTTTTCCGGGGTGGTAATGGATTTCCAACTCGTAGTCTTTAATCAACTCAAGCCATCTTCTTTGCCTCATGTTCTGCTCTTGTTGTGTGAAAATGTACTTCAAACTTTTGTGATCGGTGTACAAGTGAACCAAATTTCCCAGCAAATAATGTCTCCAAATCTTCAGAGCAAGAACAACTGCGGCCAATTCCAAATCATGAGTAGGATAATTTTGCTCATGTCTCCTTAGCTGTCGTGACGCATACGCAATGACACGACCGTCTTGCATTAGAACACAGCCCAAACCCGTGCCAGAGGCGTCACAATAAACATCGAATGGTTTAGTGACATCGGGTTGAGCTAATACCGGGGCGGTGGTTAAATGTTTCTTGAGAGTTTGAAAAGCTTCTTCACATTTGCCATTCCACTGAAATTTGATTGCCTTTTTCAGCAGCTCCGTCATAGGCTTTGCAATTTTGGAGAAATTGGGGATGAATCTCCGATAATATCCTGCAAGCCCGAGAAAACTACGGATATCCTTTATACATGCAGGAGCCTTCCAATTCAGCACTTCTTGCACTTTACTTGGATCCACTGAAATACCTTCATCGGAAACAATGTGGCCCAAGAAAGGTACTTCTCTCAACCAGAACTCACACTTACTGAATTTTGCATACAGCTTGTGATCACGGAGCCTCTGGAGTACAATCCGGAGATGCTCAGCATGCTCTTCTTCTGACTTGGAGTAGATTAGGATGTCGTCAATGAATACCACCACAAACTTATCCAATTCCGGCATAAACACCGAGTTCATCAAGTACATGAAATAGGCCGGAGCATTTGTTAGTCCAAAAGACATAACAAGGTACTCATATAAACCGTACCTCGTAGAAAAAGCTGTCTTTGGAATATCCTCAGCCCGAATTTTAATCTGATGATAGCCGGAGCGAAGGTCAATTTTTGAGAAGACCTTTGCACCCACCAATTGATCAAATAAGATATCAATCCGTGGAAGAGGATACTTGTTCTTGACAGTGACGGCGTTCAGCGGTCGGTAATCCACACACAACCGCAGTGTCTCGTCTTTCTTCTTCACGAAAAGTGCCGAACAACCCCAGGGAGAAGAACTTGGGCGAATAAAACCCTTGTCCAAAAGGTCATGAAGTTGTTTCTTTAACTCTGCTAACTCATTTGGTGCCATCTTGTACGGTTGTCGGGATATTGGGGCGGTTCCCGGCTGCAAGTCAATTCTAAATTCCACATCCCGGTCGGGCGGTAAACCCGGTAAGTCCTCTGGAAACACATCGGGATATTCACAAACCACTGGAATTTCTTCGAGACATTTACCGGTGGTGTTGTGAACTAGGGGGCCTCTAGTTGGTAATAAAGGCAACCTAAGTACGGCGGATCCATTGATGGGGGAGTCCAAATGGATTTCCCGCGAATCAATGTGCAGCACGGCTTTATGATACTTCATCCACTTCATACCCAATATCACATCTAAGCCTTGTCCATCCAAAATGATGAGGTTTGTCGGATATGTCACACCCTCTAAAATAATAGGCAAGGCAAAAATCCCTTGCGTGGCGAATATCTTTCCACCAGGCGAAGTAATTAAATACGGTGCTTTTAGGGTGGTAGGGGTGATATGCAACCTTTTCACACATGCTCTGCTTATGAAATTATGCGTTGCACCTGAATCAAATAGCACAAGGACGGGGTGGCTGTGAGCGGAAAACGTACCCGCAAGCACTGGTTCTCCGTCCTGAATGTCCTCGGCCGTAGTATGGTTGACACGGCCACTCTTGGGATTGTTCACAGACGCCTGAGAGCTCTGCCTGCTGCTGTTGTTACTGCTGCTGGCCTGTGACTTCTTCGGGAATCGGCAATCCTTTGAAAAGTGACCGGTGCGGCCACAATTGAAGCAAGTGTATGGATTGGTTGCCACCACTTGAGAACTCTGCTGTGATGGCCGAGAAGTAAAAGAGCGCTGCTGGCCGGAGCCCTGAGAAACACTCCTCTGCTGATTGGAGTGAGCACGGTGTCCACCACCATGTGGCATGGCGGCTCTGTACTGCTGTCCAGTGGGGGATGTGATAGCCAAACGGTACCGAGGAGGAGCGGAACCGGATGAATTCCCACCGACACGCTTTCTTTTCTTTTCCTCCTGATGGGCATGTGTAGCATCCTCCTGCACGATCGCGGCACTCACTAACTCATTGTAGGTGCAGTTAGAGAGAAGTGCCAGGCGATCACGCAGCTTAGTGTTCAGCCCTCGGCGGAAACAATCCCTCTTCTTTGCATCAGTGTCCACATGGTAGGAGGCATATTGTGACAGATGGTTGAACCTCCTGGAATATTCATGAACATTACTGTTGCCCTGCTTCAGATCCAGGAATTCACGAAGCTTCCTATCCATGAGACCTTGTGGAATATGGTGCTCACGAAAAGTTGTACGAAACTCTGCCCATGGAACTTGGTAGCCAGCTGGGAGAGTCTCCAAATAGTTCGCCCACCATGCGCCCGCGGACCCACGGAGTTGCTGGGCCGCGAACAGAGTCTTCTGGTACTCGGTGCAGCGAATGAGCCCAAACTTGGACTCGATGGTGCGAAGCCAGTGATCGGCCTCCAGCGGTTCACTTCCTTCGGTGAACACCGGGGGATGAGTAGCCAGAAAATCCGCAAAAGTTGTTTCCGGAGGTGGTCCATTTCGGCCCGCTTGGCGAGCGGTGTTCCCCAGTAGCAGACGGAGAAGATCGTTCTGAGTCGAGAGCAAGTGCTCCATGCTGCCCGGCAGTGGTGGAGGCGGTGGTGCTCCATCACGTTGGGCCGAAGTATCGCCCTCCTCCGTAGGAACCTGTCCGCTACGAGGGTCTGCCATCTGCCATAAAGCATTGCACCATTAAATACAAATTTAATGATCAATAAAATGCTGTAATTAAAATTACAAAGCATGCATGGCATAATTTCAGAATTTAACCCACGTAGACAAACAACGATAAACCACCATTTCTACACAAGCACTTTCTTCCATTAGAAGCATACACGACATAACATGATCACTGGATGTTCCCACTATGTTACATCACAAAAGGGCGGCGTGCAGCTACCATACACCGCACGGGACATCCAAAAGCTAACTCTAAAGTCTCGCATCGTACGAACCGTCACCATTAGCTTACAACTTCGCTTGCAACGACTTTCCAAAATAGCAAGCTGCGGGACTCGTAAAGTTCGGTCGACCGTCAAGTTACTACTAGCCTAATTTATACACACTAGCTAGCTACTTTAGGGCCTACTACGAAGTCTACTCCTCGCGGGGCATGTTGCTGCCCGCGTCGGAAAGCACGTCGTCATCCACCGGGGTCGACGGTGGCTCATAGTCGATGCCCGATGCACCCTGCACCACATCCTGATCATCCATCGCAAGTGGCTGCGGGTTGTGATGTTCAACTTGGATCTGGATGAGCTGAACAAAGTCCTGGTGAAGATCCTCCATCTGAGCCTCTAAGTTCTGATTTGCCACCTGAGCCTGAGCAAGGTTTGCCTGAGCCACATGCAGCTGAACCTGTAGGTGATTAACTTCTGCATTGTGCTCCTGAGCAATCTGAGCCTTCTCATCCTCCATGTCATTCACTAGCCCACTGAGGTCCTGCACCGTCTCCTCCAGGAGATGGTTACGCTGCTCAGCGGCCATCAGCTGAGCTTCCAACTCAGCGATACGAGCAGCCATAGCGGCGTTCTCCGCCAGGAGCGCGTTGACATCCATCTGCGGGGAATCAAGTTTGATAAAAGTCAAACCATAGAGCCCAGCAGTAACACATGTGAGGAAATCAACATATTGAAGATCCAAAGATTATAATTGGTTGAACCCATATCATGGACTTCAAAAATTTGTAACACAAAAGTAACCAAATCTGTCGAAAACTGGCAGTGCTTACTTAAACGACATCTGACATCATTCTGGGCAGAAACAGAAAATTGTGTAGTTACGAAAGTTGTAGACAACTTCAAGAGCTTTCCAACAAGTACTCATTCACCTCAAACCGATCAGTATAGAGAAAGTTATGCCATTTCAAAGTTCGACATTTGTCTGCTGAAAATTCTGCTCTGGGGCAGACTGAACTCGACTCAAGAACTACCAGATTTCGTCAGGTTCCAGGACGAATCATGGAAAAATTTACATACCAAACTTGTAGAGCTTTCTGAGATCTTTCCATAGAGTGCTTAAACGCGACAATCGGATTTGAAACGAAGAAGTTACGGCGTTTTGAAGTTGACTGAAAATTTCGGCCGGCGGCAGATTTGGACTTGCTTCATTTGAAGGATTTCAAATTCATTTGAATTGATTGTTTCATTACGAAATTTGCGACATTACCACACACGATCAGAGGTTTGTTTGCATGACGGATTCGAGGATAGTTTTCATAGTTTATGAACATGCCAAATGCACATGCAATGCAACCATTTTTATTAACCTAGGTTATTCGTTCCTCACCAAAAGAAAAGGGTGCCATTACATCGGCATTCGTATTTCGGCGGCAAAAACGTCACTCAACCGTGTTAGTCTAACAAATGGTGTGACCTCTAACGCGGTTAGAATACCTGCAGAAGATCCACAAACAACGAAACGGCCATTAAGTCAAATGACTCATGCCTCAGCAAAACAACCAAAACGGTCATGCGATCAACGATCCATGCCTCACCATCAAAACAACAAAACGGCCATGCGGTCAACGACCCATGCCTCCACATACATTACCTTTTCATCTCGCCGACATTTCAGAAAAGAAAGTAAAACATTCAACCTAGTCAAACAAGACTCGCTAATTGCCACCTTAAACCACTAACATCCTTATATAGGGCCGACTACACCGTACCTCACCGTAAGCGCGGTTTTCGAAAATAATGCTCATTAGTGTGGTACAACCCGACTTTGCTCTGATACCAGCTGTAGCATCCCGCCTCGAATCAATGAGGGGTTAGCTAACCAGGATCTTAATCGGGAAATACTTGGCGAAGCAAGTATGCATAGACCACACATATAAGCATAATTAAAATAATTTACATTGAGTTTAGTTATTACATTGGTTCCATAATTAACATAAGCTTTCCGTTTCGGAGTTCGATTTATTTTACATAAAAGGAGTTCGAAATTCGATTACAAACACGAGCGGAAGCGAAATACACGACGATACATATATACAATGAAACCATGTCCGGCTCGTAGACATGATCTCACTCACCTTGCTCCTGGCGGGGAGAAGAGGGAACCCACTCAATGGACCAATCCTTGGGCGGTTCTCCCTCCCACACTACTTTTCCACAGCAACCGCAGAAGTTGCAATCAGGAATACCTGCAGTAAAGTTTTAAACATCGAAACCCTGAGCAACTAATACTCAGCAAGTCTTACCCGTCAAATTGGCCCTCTAAGACCGACTTCTATTATGCAGGGGGTTGACCAAGGGTTGAAATTTAATTGCAAAAACGGCGCTAATATTTGATCCTTATTTTCATGTTTTAGCCAAAATTAAGAGGGTTCTTGCATAAATGTAAATATTAGCAATCTAACTAAGCAATACATGGTTGCAATACAATTAATTGAAATACAACATCATATAAACATTATCATGTGCTCTTTTTACTACGATGTGACGCAGTGAACAAGTGGTACTCAATAACCGCGAGGGACGGCGATTCGAATCGATTTACACCTGCAGGCAAAACCCGAGATACACGACGTACGCTACTCAAAGAGTCACGCACGGCAACCGTTTACAAGATACCATAGAGTCGAGCCGCTTAACACCTCTCCCGAGTACACGTCTCCCCACGCGATAGCCATGCCTGGTCTAACCGTGGTTCACCCGGGCACCCTCCCTTCAAACACTGTCCCAAATTCCACCATACCATCTTCATCACCAAAAGAGAGGTGGGTTCACGTCCAACAATATAGCATCGAGCTACTAAGTTTACTAGTTCCCATTCTCCTAGCATGCATCCGGTACTGTTCAAACTTGCTCAGCGGGGCCACAACGAACGGTCCTCAACCGACACAAACGGGGCTATGGCGAACAAGGCGAGCCTTGCCACCCCAACCTACACAAGAGCTTCCCCGTTCGGTCTCAAATTCATTACCATCATCAAGTGAGAACATAAAGTAAATCCGACCCCGATTACCGAGCGGTCTCCATACCACTCGATATTCTACCGACGATACTACTTTAATTAAGCATAGCAAGCTAACGAGCGGTAGAACTTAACTTAACCAAACCCATAGGAATATCTGGAGATATATGCAACTAGGTTTTCAATCAAGTCCTATACGTAATGCACATTTCACGACTCGCAGTACATGTGAGAAAGTATAAGACTTTGTAAATATGGGAATGCACCGGGGCTTGCCTTGGGGCTGGTGGTTAGTACACTCGAGCACGTTCAGGTCAGCGCCGGTCTCCTCGGCCACGATCTCCAAGTCCTCGAGTCCGGCGTCGGGTCCTAAATGAATGCAACAAGATATACAAAATCAAAGATAGTTCACGGAACTTCCTTGACAAATATGACATGGCGATGTTATGGTGCAAAGGCAACATGTTGGCAGGACCATTCATTAAGTTTTTTGCAGTTTGGTCCAAAGTGATTTATACAAAATACTTGGATTTAGGAATTTCCGTACGCGTAAAAGAGATCTTCTTCTAAAATTCGTTAAAAAGGGTTCTGGAAGATCAAAAATTACATTTGTATTTTTATTTAGCATCTTCAACCTAGGTACAGTAACATACCCAAAAATTTGGTGCAAAAAGGTGCAGGAATAAAATCAATAAAAAGATTTTCCTAGCAACTGCAAAATGAAATTACTCCCAAAAGAAGATGCATTTCAAGCTGCCACTTGGGGGGATGTTCAGGGAACCTATTAGGAGTGTGCATGCCAAAATTTAGAATTTTTGCACTTACAGATCTTTTTATAGAATTTATTTCCTGATTTCTCTTCTTTGAATTTTATAAAAATAACTGAAAATAATTCAGATGTTCATGTTGCACCACTGGATAGATCTCACTTCAAGGATTCCAGAACACGACGAGGTCAGCGGTGTGTGTGCGTGGAGGAGTGAGGGAGACTTGTGCGTGAGGAATTGAGGAGATGCTCACCGAGATGATCAAATTCCGCGATGAGCTCGACGACGGTCACCCGGCGGCCATGATCGGTCTTCGCGTCGATTCTCGTTGCAGAGCGCGGGAACTTGAAGTTCGTGTTGTGTCTGAGGTCGAGGGGGTCCTAGCGCACACTTTCGCTGTTGGGTTTGGGGCGCGAAGTGCGGCGGAGCGGCGGCGGGGCGGTGAGCTCGCGACGGCGACAATGGCGGCTCGGGGGAAAACGGAGAAAGAGAGGGAGACGACGACGACTTGACCGCGGGGAAGGAGGGGATAAGGCCGGGGAGGTGTGGAATTGGTCCTCGTCGCCGTACGGCGCTGACGGCGGCCACAGTCCGCCGGAATGGGCAGAGAGAGGAGGAGACGTCGCCGGCGGCGACACTTGGCGCTACAGTGCCATTTTCGAATTTTTGAATTTCAGTGATTTTCCTCGGTTTGAACTGATTTGATTTAAATTCGATTTTCCCGAGCTCCAAAAATCACGAAAAACTCAGGTTTGGAAGATTTCAATGAGAGGAACAACTTTGTCCATTGGAACTTTTGCTGAATCGGCTTGGATTTCAAACTAAAATTCATTCAAAGTTAAAGTTTGAAAAAGGTTCATGCATTTAATTGACCCTTTAGATTTTTGCAGAAAAATCTCCAAAAATCTCCAAAATTCTCTTTTAGTCCCTGGATGCTGAGGAATTTTTCATTTGGGTCCACTTGTATAGAAAATTTTAAAGTTGCAGTGCAAATGCTTGTTTGAAAGAAATTTCCCAAATTTGAAGTGATTTTGAATTCCTTTTCATTTAACTTTGATTTCTCTTGATCATTCTCACTAATTGAGATTAGTAACTTGATCAGGGACTAAATTTGAGTGGGATGTTACATCCTCCTCCTCCTCCTCCTCCACCACCACGGGGGCCACCACGGGGGCCTGCACGGGGGCCTGCATGGGGGCCTGCACGGGGGCCACCACGGGGGCCACCACGGTCTGCGCCGGGCGTTCCCCCTCCTCGCGGTGGTCAGGCCATGGCGCCCATGGAGCCTCACGGTGGTCCGGCCATGGCGCCCGTGGAGCCTCGCGGTGGTCCGGCCATGGCGCCCATGGAGCCTCGCGGTGGTCCGGGCATTGCGCACATGGCGACGGCGGGAGCGCCAGGCGTGCCTGGCGACGGCGCACGCGCCTTGAGAGGCGACGGCGGCTCCGCCGGCGGCCGCGGGCCTGCAAAGAAACGAACAAAATCAATCAAAATGCCGCCTTTTTCCCCAAATCGCTGATTGGACCCGAGAAGGAAGGCGTACCGAGTCGCCGCTGGAACCGATAGCAGGTGGCGGAGCGGGGCGACCTCGGGTGCGCCTGGAGGAGTCGCCGTGCTCGTAGGCGGCGCCGAGGACGAGGCAGTCGCGGTTGCCTGAAGGAGCCATCGAGGCAGCGGAACAGTGCCGGAGAAGACGAGGCGGACTGGAGTGAACAGGAGCGGGAGAGGGAGACATTTAAGGACCCAGAGCCGTTTGGCCTTCGCTGACTAGCGGGCCCGCTAAGAAGGGGAGGAGACGCGTCCGGCGGAAGCTTTCTCCATAAGCTTCCGTCATTTGCACGCGTGATAGATTCGCCAAGAGTCAATGACGGACGGGACCCGCTAATGGCGGGGACCAAAATAAGTGAGGGTATTCGCATGACCCGGTAGCTGATGTCCTGGCGGGCGCGCGTGCCCGTCCCCTGCACGCACGATCGATTAGCTCTAGTCAATGACGAGCGGGTCACGTGGTCCCGACGATTTTGGGGTCCCGCGCGTCATTGACTAGGGGTGAAACTCTACGCTGAAATCACGTTTCAGCAGGAAGCGCCCTCCACGCGATGCGCCTTCAGCCTGCGGAGGGAGGGGCGGACCCACATGGCAGTCGAAGCCTCCGGATGGGAGGGACGGAAGGGTCACTGGGCCTCTTTATGGCCCATCTCCCACGGCCCAGCCTTCAATAATTTGAATAATTTGAAACTTTTTTCAATAATTTGAAACTTCTACATATGAATAAAATTATAAAAATTCCACCAAAATTAATGTACATTTGTGATGACATGATACACATGCACACCAATTTTCGTCCACAGATTCACTAAAACTCGCTCGAAATAAAAAAAGAGAATAAATGAGAGGATTTTGCAATTGTTTTGTCGAATTTTATCTCGCGAAATCTATCGAATTTTTGGCTGAAATTTGGTTTGTGACTGTCCCATGTCAATACCAGCCAACATGATTTTTGGTTAATTTTTTGGAAAACAAACCCATCAAAGTGTGTTCAAATTGGACTAGTTCCTACTAAACACATGGAAGTTTGACCCAAGTAGAAGGAGAAGTGAACACTCTATAATATTTAAACCTCGAAAAAATGTTTACAAAATTTATACGTGTACAGGTGACCATGCTCTCAATCTCCACAAGTTTGGATGGGCAGATCTATTTTCTTTCGCTTGTTACGAAATTGAAAAAATGAGTGAAATTTTGGTAAAACATTCTTTGCCGTTACAGTACATTTCATTCTGCTAAAGTTGACAATTCATGCGATATTTACACAGAGAATATCTTTATGAACAAGTAGAAAAAAGAAGTAGGTTATTTGGACTTCGTATGCGAAAGATTAACAAGTTTCAGTTTTGTAGTATGAATCAAAATAAGAAAACGTTTGTGGCGGATGAACTGGGGAAGAACAGCAGGACGCCGCCGCGAGCGCCACCTCTCCCACCGCGAGCGCCACCTCTCCCTCAAAATATTATTTTCCCATTTATGAAGTTAACGTTCTACCCTTTTCTAAAAATAAGAACTCCAAAAATGCAATTTTTGCCATGTCCGAATCCCCACTTTTGGTGGAGGAAAGTGGAGGAAATTTTTTCCTCCAAGGCCCACTCGTCATAGAGATAGAGGGAGGTAATTTTTTCCTCCATCTGATTTCCTCCACTTTCCTCCTACCTTTCTGGCCCTCCGATCGGCTGCTCTCGGTCAACGTGAGCCACTCAATTTTTCCCCAAGTATAATAAAAAATTTCTATAAAGAAATAGTAAGATATAACCTCTTAAAGGTTTCATGTGTATACATCTATTTAAATTTCTATATTGTTCCTATATTTTTTAAAAAATACAGATGTTCATAAATGCTACAATACGTCTCTTTTTGTATGGATAACTAATCGTAAATGCAACGTCATACCAAACTCTGAGATTTCAACCCGGATGGGTTGGTTCCTGCGAAAAGAAACAAACCATCTCAACTACGCTAAGTCCGCTACCTACTCTATGTTACTATTGTGTTGTTTTAGTTCATGTTGAATTGTATTCTTTGGTTTCATTTCCAGTGTCGTTATAGGCAAGCGCAAAATTTAGATAAGCAAAGTTGAAAAATTAGAGCGTGGTGAAAACAATGAAGAGTGAAGGCGGAAAGAGTTTCGAGGAATGAAAACATAGGGAGTAATTGTTTGTCAACTTCTAAACAAGGATTTGTTCACTGCATAGTATACGTAGTACTAGTAGGACTAGTAAGAAAAATGCTTACATTTGCGGATGGGTGCCGTTGACCCGTAAGCACACGCACGGGTCAAAATCATCAGTTAATGAGGTGATTAGTCATGGCGCACGGCGCCGCAGGGTACGCACAGAGCAGGTTGTTGGGGCCCACTCAGCAGTAGTAGGCGGCAGGCAGGCAGGCGGGCAGGCGTCTTCTCAAGTGGGCCCCGCGGCTGCACTAGCCGGCCCCACCGCTAGCCTAGCGCCTCGCAGAGCTTCGCTGCCCGACCATTGTGCTGCGCCCTCGTGGCGCGCTCCTGACCACTCGCAAGCCCTGCCGGTGGCCGACACCGCGCATGGTTCCGTGACCCAGACGATTGGCCTTTGTAGCTGTGGGAGTACCCAACCAAGGAGCGCCGCCGCCCCTACGAGACCGGTGGCTCGTGGTGATTCTCGTCACCGACATGCGGGCCAACACGGGTGCGGTGCGGTGCGGTGGGTAGTGGGTTGCCGCGGGCTCGGACCACCACACCGACGCGACGCGAGGCAGGGCAGCCCGGAAGCCTGCCTGGCTGCCTGCTCTGCTCGCCGTCGTCGTGGCCGCCTACGACTACTACGAAACGAGGCCGCCGGCTGCTCGCTGTCGTGCCGTCGCCGCGCTACGGTCCACGGGCGCGTACGGCACGGCGGGGCCCGCCCCGTCGCGTCGCGTCGCGGTACAAAATCTCGGCGCCTGTCGCACGCGAGGCACTGACGCGCCGGCCCCACCGACCGAACAGGTGCAGGCAGGAGTGCAGGACCACCGCCGCGCGGAATAGTGTTTCGCGCCCATCAATCGCCATTCACCACGGGCGCCGCCCCCCACGTCACGCGGCGGTATGGCCTGTCTGTCACGTGGGCCCCACTCCGCGCACGGCAACCGTGGTGTGCTGCTACTTGGCGTGCTCAGGTCTCCATCGTCGCCATTAACCGCGTCCGCGACCATAAGAGCGCAGACGCGCGACCCCCCGCGGCGCCAACCGCCCTCCGACCTCCACCTTCACCACCCCGTTCGTCTCCCACTCCTCTCTCTCTCTCTCTCTCTCTCTCGATCACGCGCGCGTCGCCGGCGTTCCTCCCCCGCGCACGACCAACGGCGCCGCTACGCATGCAGCTGGAGGTGTCGGAGCCCGCCGGGGCCGGGCGCCGGCCGGCACAGCAGTTCGCGAGCGTGGACCTCCGCCGGCCGAAGGGGTACGCCGCCGCGCCGACCGACGCTCCGGCGAGCCAGGAGGCCGCGCCGACGGCGGCTGCGGCAGCGGTGGCGGAGGGGGACCCGTGCCCGCGGTGTGAGTCGCGGGACACCAAGTTCTGCTACTACAACAACTACAACACCTCCCAGCCGCGCCACTTCTGCAAGGGCTGCCGCCGCTACTGGACCAAGGGCGGCACGCTCCGCAACGTCCCCGTCGGCGGCGGCACCCGCAAGAAGCCCTCCTCCTCCTCGCCCCCTTCCTCCTACG
This sequence comes from Eragrostis curvula, assembly GCA_007726485.1. Classification (NCBI taxonomy): domain Eukaryota; kingdom Viridiplantae; phylum Streptophyta; class Magnoliopsida; order Poales; family Poaceae; genus Eragrostis; species Eragrostis curvula. The sequence goes on along the minus strand of RWGY01000051.1, from coordinate 7,852,403 downwards.
CCGCCGCCGCCAAGCCCAAGAGGCCGTACAAGAAGAAGCGCCGCGTCGCGCCGCCCGAGCCTTCCGCACCCGTCCCCGTCGCCGCCCCAACCGCCGACTCAGCGAAGATGAAGACCGAAACGACGACCGACGCGGCGAGCGAGACCACCGCCGACTTCGCGGTCCCCGCGGCGGAGGACGACTCCTACGCGCACCTGCTCCACGCGGACGACGCCGTCGCGCTGGGGCTCGGCCTCTCCGACCTGCCCTCCGGCAAGAGCGCCGCCGCGTTCCTCGAGCCGGACTCGTTCGAGTGGCCGGCGTCGCTGGACCTCGGCGCGTACTGGGGCGGCGCCTTCGCCGACTCCGACCCCGCCATCTTCCTCAACCTGCCGTGACGGACGTGCGGCGTCACGGACGGCGCATGCTCTCTGATGCTCAGGTGTGGTGGGTTTTGCGACCTGACCTGATCAAACAAACGGCTAGTACTCTTCCAGTTTAATTAGCAGTACATGATGACATGCATGGGGTATAGTATGATGATCGTGATGACGACGACGACCACCGCCACCTTAATTTTTAGTAGATTTTGATTTGGTGAAGGTCAACTAGTGGCCGAGTTTCACTTCTTTACTTTACTCAGATGGCTAACTCAACAGCTTTTGGGTGTTCGACGTTGCATCTGTCTATAAACTAAGGGTCTCGACTTCTTCGTCGTATTTGTGTCGCCCTGTTTTGTTCATGGTTCATGGAATGTATCGATGCATACATAGCCTTCGCATGCGAACGCAGTTTTTAGTCGGTTCATACTAAGGTTTACATACATACATGCTCTGCCTTTTCTGTTCTTCATCGTCTCTCTGCTGTCGGGTATCCATTGTTGGCGTGCTTCAAATGCTGCTGGTGGAATTGGAAGTATGCTGTTAATAAGGTCACACGATTTATCGTTTGCAACGTTTTGGAGGTGGAGTTGTTGCCACTGTGTGTGATTCGTGTTGAGACTTTGGTTGTTGGAATGTCTGCAACCTGTGTTGGTATGATTCTTCTTCCAGTCGGCCGGCCGTCGGTGAGTTGGTTCCAGAGGCGTCCCCGCCACGTCCAGACGATTCGCCCGTTCCAGCCGCGCAACGGGGGACACGATTCGCGAATTGCGAACCTTGGGCGCCGGCGAGGATGAGATAGATTCCGAGACGCGAGGGTGGAGCGGACGCGGCGGGGCATCCGATTCCGGCGCCCGGGGTTCGGCTCGTTGTCACGCGCGCATCTGATCTCTCTCTCGATCTCGAGCCGTCATCATCATTCGGCCGCCGCGTGATCGATCAAACGCGCCGCGCCGGCTAGGCTAGGCTAGGCTAGGCTAGTGCGCGCGCGGTCCCAAGAATAATCGCGTGTGGTGGAGCAGGCGCCGACGACGCGGGGGGCGAGGCGAGGAGGCCACCACTTGGGGTGGCAAGTACTACAAGCCATCGGCTACGGCGCGCGCGGGTCGTGGCGCGTCCGTCCGTTTCGGTTGGACGTCGCGGTCGGCTGCTTGAATGGTGGGTGCGGGCAGAGGCAGACCGATCGGCCGAGGCGGGCGTCTTCCCGCCCCGTGACACGCCCCCGTGACCGCGACGGGCGAGTTTGGTTTGGAGCGGTGCGCGACGCGACCGGGCCGCGGGGGTCAAATCTGGTGAGATCGCCTGGCCCCCGCGTCTCCTTCCCCCGGGTCCCGCCTGCCTGGCATTAAGCAACGCGCGTGCTCGGGCACTGCAGTCCCGGTACGGCGCGTCGTTGCGCACTCGCCGTCTGCGTCGGGCGGAAAGCGGCCGGTGCGTGAATCGTGGCGGGTGTCGCGCGGGGGGCTCTGTTCGTGCCTCGTGGTGACGGCGGCGGGGTTGGATTGGGGTTTGGAGGGTTGCGCGGGCAAGCAGGAGGAGCGGTGACGTTGTGCCGTTGCGGGGTTGGGGTATTGTATTTCTCGTGCCGGCGAGGGTGGTTCGGGACGCGATGGCGACGTCTTCGCGTTCCCTATTGACATGCTTTGTACGCCGTGGGGTTTCGATTGGATGAACCCGGACATGTTTAATAGATAAACTACGATTACTCCTGATAACATTGTACGGGTGAGAGCTGATCCGAGTGTCAACGTGTCGTCACGTTGTCGGCCGCCGAGGCCTGGAACAGCGCCGCGGCAGTTGAAATAATCGAGCGAACTAAGACTTTTGTGCGTGTTCGTATCCTAATCTTAAACTAACGCAGTGTTGTGGAGTAGGAGTACCATCGAAGAGCTGACCTCAATCAGCAAGGACAGTAGAACCGACTACGTCCAGAAGTAGCTGCTTATAGTTTTGTAGGATAAAGTTGTGACAACTGACAAGTCGGTGGTTAATCACATCCGTGGATCCGTCCACCATTAGACAAAAACAGCGGTTCGGCGGCACGACAGCCATGTCCACGCGCACACGTATCGTCGTCGCATGTTTCGGTTCGGTTCCGGAGTGAAGGTTAGGGGACGAGAACCAAGGACCGATATCCGCCGCGACATGTACATGCTGATGCCGCCTATGGAGTGGGGGCGAGGGTGCGAAGACGTGCACGCGAACAAGGGTTGCCAAACTGGTTACGTTCCAGCCAAACTGTAAAGCTGTGACGTCGGTCTGTCCCAGCAGTTCAGGAGAAGAGTGTTAACTCATGCGAGCCGACGCTCTAATGGGTCGATGCACGGAAACAGACAGAATCGCCGGGCAGTCCCCGGCCAGCTTCAAAGCACCCACTCGATTTGATGTATTTTCTGAAATTTTCTCAAGTAGATACATGCCTTTCGGAATCTATATAACAGCAGCATGTTTTACAAAAGAAATACTACAAATAAACTCAAGGTAACAGGGCACACACAATCCACCGACGTTTATCTAAAAAATCCACAGATCTAGTAACAAACACGATTACTTTCACACGAGGAACCTTTCTGCACTCCAGGATTAAGCGAGAAACAGATTGACATCCACGGCCAGCAGAGAGAAATACCAGCAAAGCAGTAAATCATATTACAAACCAATAAAGCATCACTACACAAATAGTACAGTCTCGGGTATCTTCCCGAAACATGGATGCAACCCAGCTAAGGAATCCGCATTACACACCAATGTATTGTTATGTCGTTGTATCAGATGTTTAACAGAAGATGAAATAAGAAACACGAGGCACCAACTATCATCCAGGGAAGACGACTTCATGTAGCCCAACAGATCCCAACCGCATAGCTGCAAATAATAAAAAGGCCATCAGGGTGTAAGTCACACATTCAGAGTAACACAAAACAATGCACCAATAAAAATAGAACAGGTAATGTAGCAGTAAGTAGTTTGAAAAGAGCAATCTCACTGGATATGCAGCACTACAACTTTACAGCGGCCAGCATTTTTAGTTATACTTGTCAGAGAAAACGCAATGCAACTTCAGATGAGCCCATGAGACAACAGTGAATTAAAGAGCTTATCATTGTAGATCCCTACTTCTCTCCAGAATATAAACACAAAACTTGCAAGGAAAACAGTTTACACCCGCAACCATCCTTATTTCAAATGCTTCTCAAGGGAATATGGCATATGTAATTCTATGAAGAGTGCGAGTTTAAAGCATATAGCCTAAATTAAAACTGGGACTGATTTTGCTGTTAGCGGCTCCAAGAGATGTGGAACTACAACTGCTCCCACACAAGCACTTTGAATAAACACAAAGGTCGATGAATAAACAAAGTAAATTAAGTGATCTAAGCTTGTTTTGAAGCAATCAAAATGTATGTATTTCTGGTGCAGCCAACTAGACATTTTGCGCAACAGAAATCAATTTAGAATATTATAAATCAGTAAGCACAAATGATAATGACAAATTTAACAGGATACCACTGAAGCAGTTTTAACATAGCTTAAATAATATGTAAGTTTAGCATTAATAATCATCAACATATCAACAAGCATCAACAAATCATGCAAACAGGGTTACAAAATAGGCTTTCCAAGCTAGTTACGGAAGCAGCTCTTCAGAAAACACAGTAGGATGTCAGGAATATAACTCCAAAGCTACCACGAGACCACAAATTACCAGACTATACCAAATGTACAGAAACGAAGGCTCATTGTGCCTTCTCATGCGACCAGATCGGCTCCTCAAAGCCATTCAACATATGTTTCAATACAATCATGAATAATTCTTTGGAACAATACATTCGCAAGTGAATTTGTCTAGCAAGTTTCTTTTGCGCTCCTAATGCCAAATTAAAAATATCACAGATAAGACAATATCTCTCGTTTTTAAGGATCTTATCTCTAAAACAAATTGAGATTGTCAATCGACTATTGATTTGCCCAGCAAGCATTAGAATACAGCTATTGCTCTGTCACAGGCAGCATTATCATCATGACTGCAGGTTTATTGGAAGGCTCCCAGTTTTCAGCTACTTCCCTTTGGCAAAATGACAGCCTGTGCTACTTATAAGGGGTCACATTGTATTGTATAAATAAAATAGCCTCTCTTCAAATTCACAATTTCAAGACAAAATGATTGGGAACAGGGCAGCATATCAAAAGGAAAAATTACATTCCTTGTTTCAAACAAGGACGTTGCATACAATGGTTGGCCGAAGCAGAGACACAAGACTTCAAAAAGGATCACTGAACTACTTTAGTGTACATGAAACATAACATTAAGAATAATATAATAATACAAAAAATGGTTACATAACAATGGACGTATGCCTATTAAAAATTAAACTCCTAACAGTTACACTTGTTCAGACAAGGTCTCTTAACTCTCTATGTTACAATTCTTGGCTCTAACAATGCCGCCTAGCTGAAATAAACATCAAACCTAAGGATTGTGTACATCCAATTACATAAAGAATGTAAGTACAAATATTTACATGACAATATCAAAACACTACAGCACTATGTTACAGTACATCTAACAAGAGATAGAAATGAAAACAAAAGGAGATCAGATAAAGCTTCACTTACATCTCAACTCATTGCTACAACACTGCCGAAGACATGCAGGTAGAACCCATCACAGCTACAAGCAGCAAAAGGATTTGCGTGTTTCTACGGAACACTGTTGTCATGCAAAAAATACGTCGACCTGGATTGTTGTCGCCTCTAACTGGATGTAGCTTGCCCAGCTACACAGGTGTCATCCGCCTACGCTTTGAATGATCGGCCTCCCTCGACCTGCTGCGTACTCCAGATGACCTCCCCCTGTCCCAGTCTTCATTGCGCTCTGGATCACGATCTCTGTGTCTGTGATGGTCACCATAGCGATCCCGGTCATCCCGGTGCCTATCTCTCTCCCTTTGCCTCTCCCTTTCTCTATCTCTGTCCCTCTCTCTGTCTCTGTCTCTATCTCTCTCCCGATCACGGTCCCTTTCCCTATCTCTGTCATAGTCACGATCTCTCTCTTGACCCATGTCCCGTTCATCCTGGTGCCTCCGCTCCGGCCAATCCTGTGCTGGGGGCATATCCATCTCCCTCTCACGCCTCCTCTCTAATGCACCAGACCGCTCCCTATCCGGTGGCCTATCCTTTCCATGGTTTGCCCCTTCCCCATACTGCTGATCAGATGCGGCATCATCCCCATAACTTGATTGTTCCTCCCCACCCCAAGATCCCATGCTCGGATCAGGCCACATCCCCATCCCACCAGGCCCCATCCCACCTCGTCCAAAGAACGCAGGGTTCACATGCGGTGCAACTGGCGGAAACGGCGGCATCACTCCAGGGAATGGCCCAGGTCCGCCAGGGAAGCCACCAAACCTTCCCATTGCACCATAACCAGTGGGATCAAAACCCTGATTAAGTATCGGAGGCAGCATTGGTGGTGGTGGCGCAACCATGTTTCCGTTCGGCATGATTCCCCGGCCAACTCCGGGACCCATTCTCCTCCCAATCCCTCCACCACCTCTCCCAATTCCTCCACCACCACCTCTCCCCCAATTTCCACCAGCACCACCACCCCCACCAGCTCCACCTCGGCCACCACCGTAATTACCACCCACCTGGGGCGCTCCAGCACCACCACCTCCTCTACCACCCTTTGCCGGCATTGCGGATGTCTGTCCAGCCAACGCCTGCTGGTTCTTCACCTGCGCCTCGCCCATGCGCCGCACAGAGTTCGGCGAGGCAAAAGCTACGACGCATGGGCGGCCATGGAACGGGTGGCCGTTCATGCCTTCTTTGCAGGCAGCGGCAGCGCCTGGATCGTAGAAATCGACCTGGCAGTACCCCTTGGACTTGCCGCTGGCCTTCTCGTCGAAGAACCTCACCTCCTTGACCTGGCCATACTTGCTGAGCTCCGCCTCCAGATCCGCATCCGTCGTCCACCAGTGGAGCTCGCCCACGAACAGCGTCGTGCTGCCGGGGCCGTCGCCCCCACCGACGGAGCCGCCGTTCCCGACCACGACGGGGCCGCCGCTGTAGTTCCCTCCTGGCCGGTGGAATCCGTCGCCCTGCTGGATCTGGTGGTGCTGAGGCGGTGGAGGCCCCGGGGGCGGCTGAGGCGGAGGCGGGAGATTGGGCTGGGTGGGAAGGTGATTCGGAGTCGGCGCCGCGGGAGGCGCGTTGACCTTCTGTTGCGGCGGGGCCTGCAGCGGCGGCGGCGGGAGGGAGTGGGGCGGTGCCTGTTGATGCTGATGCAGTGGCGGCCCCTGGGGCGGGGGAGGGAGCTGTTGTTGCTGTTGCTGGTGGTGGAGGTGCTGCGGAGGTGGCGCCTGCTGGGGCGGCGGCGGGTGGGAGTTGCGGAGGAAGCCGTCGCCGACGTTGACGTCGTTGTAGAGCTCGTCGAAGTCGTCGTCCTCGCCGTAGTACTGGTCGACGTCCTGGACGGCGGAGATGGCCTCGCCTCTGTTGAACCCCGGGTCGCCGTCGGGATCCATGGCGGGTGAGGTCTAGGGTTAGGGATTGCAGGATCAGGCGGGCGGGGTGGAGGCAGAACGGGGAAGGGGAGAAAAGAAATAAAACAAAATTGAGCCGGAGACTTGCGCGGCTTCGGGAGTGCTCGAGCTCGTCCGGGTCAGGCACGGGAGCTGGATGCGGGGCCCAGGTGTCGGTGTAAACTTGCAGGATTGGCGCGCCTTGCGCGATTCTTCGAGTTCGATTCGGCATTCAGAATTTCAGATATGGCCGTTGGGCCTTGTGACCTCAATGACTGTGGGCCTGCCTAGGATGGGCCACAAATTCACAGGATTGACCTCGCATCCTCGCCTTATCGAACCTTCCAAGAACCAAATTCTCGTACATGTTGCTGCCACAAATTCACTAGACAGACAGGCACTTCTCGAATGGACTGTTTTTTTTTTTGTCGCGAAAGAAGGGATAATACTCTTGAGTTAACAGATAACAATCTTATGACACTTTAGTACACGTTTGAGAAAAGAGTTATAATTGAAACATTGTACAGAGTTTTATATTATGAGGAAAATAGTCTGCTTATAAAATAGTAGGGGTAACAGAGGTCATCTGCAAGGCCGTCGTTTGATCGATCTACTTGCTGCAACTCCGCTAGCGCGTGGTAGATGAGTTCTTGAAGAAATGGTCAGGGCAAATTGGTAGTGGAGCTAATTAGAGCGTCCCTAAAGGCTAACTTTAAGCTAGCTTTTAGAATTGTTTATTATAGAAAAAGAAGAAAGAAAGTTGCTAGCTCTTAACAAAGTTTAGAGAGTGAAATATAAACCTCACATCACATTATTCTCTTCTAAGAGTTGGCAACTAATTCTAGCTAGCAACTAACTCTTAGTCCTTGGCCCTTGCTCATCTGGCATTCAGCTGTACGTTTCCCTACTTCAGTTGAAACTACAAATTTCTCCAAAGAGACATTGTTCTTCCCAGTTGATTTCACATACATGAAAAAAAACTCCGGATCAAAATGAAGTTTATACATATATAAGCCAGCGATATGCATCTTTGCCAACAAGAAGATATTATTCTCTACTGTCCAAGATCCATTAACGCTCCAGATCAAAAGAGAACCAGAGATTTCAACACTAAACCACACAGTTGCCGCGAGTGTATAACACAAACGAACAAATGGATCATGAGTACAACTTGCACGCTACAACGACACCAAGCCACCATGTACACAAAAAAAAAGGAAAAAAGAAAATAATGATAAGTGAAGCCTGGTTTTGTACCTTCCAAACCACAAAAGCAAAACAAATTACGAATCGAGCCGATTATTTCTGAGGAAGGATAAAATATAGCAACAGAAAAAGTCAGTTCTACACAACATATAGAGGACGAAAAAGGATCGCCATAATGTAAACCAGTTGAGAATCCTACAAGGTTACAACAGGATCACAACAATAGTACAGTCTCGATTCCCTCAAACATCAACGCAAAGCATCACTCCAGGGATTGCACATTAACAGGTTCTTATGTCTCTTGAAAATTCAGACACGGGTACAATAAGAGGCAGCGACTATCATCCAGGAAAGACGGCCTTCGCACAGCTGAGCAGGCTCCAATGACACGTTCCTGAAAATGAAAGAAAATCATCAGTTGGCTTACAAAAGTTGAGGGACACGAATGCATGACTGAAAATCAGCACATCATTTGTAGCATGACACAAAGTACAGCTCAAAGCAAAGTATAATGTGGCTTTAAAGGAGATAAAAATTTCAGGACAGTAGACGCAAGAACAAATCATAGACAGCGCCTTCCATATGCAATCACAAAATATCACAAAGGATACAAGGCTGGCCCAATAACCATATTTTCCCTTTACTCATTAGAAATGTTAAAGCCCACTATTCCTGTTACGGAAAGGCAATACAATACATCAAACTAGGAAGACTGTAAACTAAAACACACTTAGCAGAAGCATCAAAATCTATAGGAAGTATGAAGCTACGACTTTTCCTGTCTCGCTATCTCGTTTGCCCAAATGAAGTCTGAATATTGAGCACAACTACATGCATCAGAATCAGATAAATAAAGTAGTTCATGAACACAAATATCATGGATAACCCCCAATTATGTGTAGGGGCGTAGCAGACTACTGGTTTGAAGCAGACAATGAAGTCACAGTGCATAAGCCCAGAACTGAAAGCCGACAAAGTTTCTCAATAAAACACCACTATAGCATATTGAAGTTAACCCTAATGCAAGAAAACCAAGGATAGCATGACGCCCCAGTACTTACAATAATGTTAATAGTCAGACTGAATGCAAGAAAAATGCAATGATTGTAATAAGTAACTACTAAGCCATGAAATCAGAGAAAACTGGAACACGGATATGTCCTCAGTCTGAATGCAAGAATAAAATGCAGGCAGAGGAACACAGATATGCCCTGCTAATTTCACTGCGCTACAAATAGAAAGTACAAAACCAAAAACATCATGAATGGAATAGTGCTCTATTATGATTTTCTATATTGCGAGGAATTAAAAAAAAAGCACCCTAGGTTGATTTACAAATCTGGAGCAAGACAGATAACATGCTTATGCTTATCTAAACTCTCTAGCTAATTTTAATTGTTTCCAAGTAGCTTACTGAAGTAAACATCGTAGCTCTTTTGCCTCCATGCTACTTGTGTGAAAGTATAAACCAACTAATCAATTTTTTTTTTGAAACAGTAACATTCTAGAGCAGTTACAGGCGCTTCTTAGTGAAACAAAGTAGGTCAGCAGAAATGTAGGTTCAGTGAACGTTTGCAAACTGTCTTATACAGTAGAAAACATTTCAAGTTCACCACTTATTGGAATCACTGTGCCCTATTTTCAAGTATCAATCTTAGTGATTGTTTCTTGCTTAAAACAGCATTAATCATTCATACATATAATGATATATCTAGTGTTAAAGTTGCATCTTTCCTCCAAGGACAGCCCAGAATCTCATTGAGGATGCAAAGCTTATATTGCTTGGGCCAGAAGGCAGTTTGAGTCAAATATTAATTTGGCCTCTCCCTACAGAAACATATAAAATGAAATGCTCCCAGGCATTGCGAATGCATCCTCAGAGACTCCGTGCTCCCTACAAGGGATTGCTATGCACAACAAAATAATCTTTACAATTGTATTTTTCCTTTATACATTTTGGCACTCAAGATGATTACATGGAGACCTGACTGATAGCAACAGAATTTACATTCCATTGTACTATACAACGGCACTATGTTACAATTCTTGGCTTAGACAATGCCATGTAGCTACAGAAGAATCAATCAGAATGGGGAAAAAAAAAGAACAGTTTGTGTTACATGACAAGTTACAAGAATACTGATACAAAAAGGTGTTTTACAAGATGAAATCAGCACGCCACTACCAAACAGTACAATCAAAGATGACAGTTACAATTGGAAAACAAACAAGGGATCAGATTTAGCTTAACTTACATCTCGAATTATTGCTACAACACATCGCCGATGAGTTAGAACCACCACAGCTACAAGCAGTAAGGAGTTGTTGTCGCTGAACCATGCCTGGGTGCAAAAAAAATACGCTGCCCTGGATCGTTGCTGCCTCTACACTAGATATAGCTCACCCATCTACACTACTGAGGTGTCATGCGCCTACGCTTAGAATGTTCGACCTCCCTTGATCTGCTGCGCATCCCAGATGACCTTCCCCTGTCCCAGTCTTCATTGCGCTCAGAATTACGATCCCTGTGCCTGTGATAATCGGCATAGCGATCTCTGTCATCCCTGTGCCTATCCCTCTCCCTGTCCCTCTCTCTGTCCCTTTCTCTGTCCCTGTCTCGGTCTCGGTCTCTGTGACTCTCCCTGTCACGATCTCTTTCCCTCTCTCTATCATAGTCACGACTCCTCTCCCGGTCCATGTCCCGTTCATCCCGGTGCCTCCTCTCTGGCCACTCCTGTGATACAGGTGCATCAATCTCCCTCTCGCGCCTCCTGTCTGATGCACCAGACCGTTCCCTCTCCGGTGGCCTGTCTTTCCCATGGCTTCCCCCTTCACCATACTGCTGATCGGATGCCGCATCATCCCCGTAACTTGATTGTTCTTCCCCACCCCAACCCCCCATGTTAGGATCAGGCCACATCCCGGCACCACCAGCCCCCATCCCGCCCCGCCCGAAGAAAGCAGGGTTTACATGTGGTGCCACAACTGGCGGGAACGGCTGCATCAACCCGGGAAATGGCATACCTCCTGGTCCACCAGGGAAACCACCAAACCCACCACCCATTCGTCCCATTGCACCATAACCAGTAGGATCAAAACCCTGCCCCAGCATCCCACCCGGAGGCAGCATCGGCGGAGGTGGCGCAGCCATGCCCCCATTCCCCATGATTCCTCGGCCACCTGCCGGGCCCATCCTATTCCTCATATTGCCAACAGGACCTCTATTCCCCATCCCACCACCACCTCTTCCCCAATTTCCACCACCTCCACCTGCTCCACCACCGGCACCAGGTCCGCCAGCTCCTCCACGGCCACCACCAAAATTCCCACCCACCTGTGGCCCTCCGGCACCACCGCCTCCTCTACCACCCTTTGGCTGCATATTCGATGCCTGAGCAGCAACGGCCTGCTGATTCTTCACCTGCGCCTCACCCATGCGACGCACGGTATTCGGCGTGGCGAACGCCACAACACATGGACGGCCATTGAACAGGTGTCCGTTCATGCCCTCCTTGCAGGCAGCGGCGACACCAGGGTCATAGAAGTCGACCTGGCAGTAGCCCTTGGACTTGCCGCTGGCCTTCTCGTCGAAGAACCTCACCTCCTTCACCGGCCCATACTTGCTCAGCTCCGCCTCCAGATCCGCGTCCGTCGTCCACCAGTGGAGCTCCCCCACGAACAGCGTCGTGCCACCCGGGCCGTCGCCCCCGCCAACAGGGCCGCCGTTCCCGACCACGATGGGACCGCCACCAAAGTTCCCACCTTGGCGGTGGAACCCGTCGCCTTGCGGAATCTGGTGGTGCTGAGGCGGCGTCGGCGCAGGCGCGGCCGGCGGCTGAGGTGGCGGAGGGAGGTTGGGCTGCGCGGGAGGGAGACCAGGACCCGGACCGGACATGCCCGGGATGTGTACCTTCTGCTGCTGCGGGGGCACCTGCGGCGGAGGCGGAGGGAGGGTGTGAGCCGGCGGGTGCTGCTGCTGCGCCGGTGCCGCCTGAGGTGGTGGAGGGAGCTGTTGCTGCTGCTGTTGCGGCGGCGGGGCCTGCTGGGGCTGCGGTGGTGGCTGGTGGGAGGCGTGGAGGAAGCCATCACCGACGTTGACGTCGTTGTACAGGTCGTCGAAGTCGTCGTCATCGCCGTAGTACTGGTCGACGTCTTGGACTGCGGAGATGGCCTCGCCCCGGTGGAACCCCGGGTCGCCGTCGGCGTCCATGGCGGCGCGCGCGCTAGCTCTAGGGTTAGGGTTTTCCGGGTCCGGGTGGAGCCGTGGAGGCGGGGAACGGGAGGGAGCTGGGTTGGAGCGGAAGGGCCCGGAGACCGCGATCTAGAGTCTGAAATGGGGATTAGGATTGGGAGGGCTCCCCTGCCACGAGCGGGCTCTGTGGGGCCCTTGTGTCGGTGACTGTGACAAGAAGGGTGTGCACGGATGGACGGAAGAGTGGCTCGATTAGCACGTGGATTGATCCGGGAGTTCGGTAGCTCGGTCGGATGAAGGCCCGGGTGTAGCTCAGCAAATTTTGCTCGCTAGGGCCGTTTGCTGGCTGGCTTCATTCAAGGCCTTTAGGCCGGCAAGCCCAGAGAAATGAGCAGACTTGAATCCGTATTTGAATTCCTCTGTTTGCCAATTGTTAGTCCTGGCCAAGGGGCCGTGCCGGGCCGGCACGCCACGGGCCCGGCCGGGCTCGGGCCGCTGAGAAAAAAGCACGGCACGGCCCTTATAATAAACGGACCGGGCCGGGCCGGCACACGGGCCTTCACTTCAAGCCCAAGCACGGCACGGTCTGTTTTAAACGGGCTAAACGGGCCACGGGCTAAACGGATCGGGCCGTGCCGGGCCGGCCCTCTGGATAAAAAAATATTTTTACACTGTTTTTTATTTTTTTAAAAATATAAATGGGCTAAACGGACCGTGCCGGCCCATTTAGCACGGCCCGAATAACGGGCTAACGGGCCACCGCTAAACGGGCCGTGCTCGGACCAGCCCGGCGGGCCTACGCCCAAGGCCAAGCACGGCCCGTAACGGGCTGCGGGCCGGCACGGCCCGTTGACCACCGGGCCCGGGCCGTGCTCGGACCGGGCTAAAAGGACCGGGCCGTTAGCAGCCCTTTTAGCCCGGCCCACCTGGCCAGCTATACCAATTGTCAGGGAAGGAAGTGTTATGATGAAAGTGTAGAGGATTATATATTGTCCACACAACTTGGTATAGGAATCGTTGTCTTATGTCGAAGTCGTATTGGATCATATGAATTACATACTAGTACTTAACATGTTACTGAAACCTTAGCTTCTCAAAGTCAATGATGGAGATGTGCAATTTTTCTATTTACAAATGAAATAAATCACATCATGTAGAAAATCTATAGATTTTAAAAATCCTTTAAATTTATATCCATAGTTCAATTCATTAGTAGGAACAATGGTGAATCAAAGTCAATATATAAATTCTCAAATGTGAAACTATTGTTGTGTAAGTTGAAATGTGATCACAAAAACCGAGCAAATAATGAGCAAGTGTTGCACTAATGGAGATTTAGCTTCTAGCTCAATATAACCACAACTAGCCCCAAATAAAAGAGTTGAATGTGGTCTAACAATTCCAAATGCATTGTCTGTTGGAATTGGTACATCACGGCGCAGGAATAGTGAACCGAAGCTAATCTAAACAAATATACAAAAAATGCTTTTCTGACACTATGGGATGCTTGCTTGCTCATTGCCATTCGTAATCAGCTCGGTGTGGGCCTTGATGACAATAGCATGTAGTCCTTGTTAATCGATTCAACATGGAACGTTCTTGTGTGTAGTGTTTTTATACTTTGTATCACGCCCCTCATGTTTTTTCTCTATTGAATGATGTATCTCGGTGTCTCAATTTATCGTGTTGAACTTTAAGCAATGCAGTTTTGTTGTTTTATGGAATTCAATGATTATAAATGTATCTCTGTAAATTTATTTGCAAGATACACATAATAAAATTAGAGACAATTATGTTTTTACCCCCACTTTAAACTCTAATTCTGATTTTACCATTACTTTTCTCACTTTGTGATTTTACCTTGATTTTCTAACATGAAGCCAGAGTTTACCCCTACTGGGGGTAAAATCATAATAATTCTATTCTGATTTTACCCCTACTCAGGGTAAGATCTAGCTTCAGGTTGAAAAATTAGGGGTAAAATCACAAAGTGAAAAAAGTGAAAGTAAAATCAGAATTAGAACTCAAAGTGAGGGTAAAAACACAATCGCCCCAAAAAATTAATACCCGCTCTTCCATTTTCGTGCTTTTTTCTAATTTTTAAGTGCTCACGCATTTGACATAAGAAGAAAAACACGGGAAGAAAGGGGAGAGCGAACATTTAGTGCCTGTTTGGGGGAACGACAACTTATTTTGCTTTTGCCAAAAACCGCTGACCCAAATGGTCGATCCTTGGAGAAACGAACGCAAACAGTTTGGCGTTCTTGCTTTTTCAGAGAATGAACTGCAGCTTCTATGGCCAACATGAGGGGAGCTCATGCCAGCGACGCCACGAGGGGATGGCACCGTCGGCGGTAGCGGGCAGGGGAGCGGGGCACAAGCGCGGTCGATGCCGGTGCGCAAAGGAGTGGGCAAAAGGCCGCGGTCAGCAGCGGCGCGCAGGCGCGGCAGCAGCCTGGACGCGTGCGAGCAGCACGGAGAGCGGTGACCCCAATAGGCGCTCCTCGACGCTAGATTTCTGCTCTTCTAGACGCCGGATTTCCTCAATCTTTGTCGCTGGCATCTTTGGATGCACTAGCACCACATTGTGTTGATGTGTTCCAGTTTCTCTACCGTCGTCTCTTCCTATCTCTGCATGCCGCGAAGAGGCACGCCTCTAGAGTCTAGAGTTGTCACCGTCCTACCTCCGAGAGGACGTCCGGTCTTTAGCTCTTTCTCAAAATATGTAACATGTACTTAGGCCCTTTTTGTTGGCGATTATGATTCTAAGAATCTAGTTTTTTTATTGTGATTTTCGGAATATGAGATTGTGGAATCTGTATGACAAAATCTGGAAAGTGTTTGTTTGTTTGGATTCCACAATCCAACTTATAGATCATTTTAGTCACTTACAGTGGGATCAAATAGGTAAATATTTGGGGCAGCTGTCATCATGGAGACGGACTCTAAGGCCTTGGTCGACCTGTGGTGTGGCCGGAACTCCAACAACCGGTCAGAAATTGCCATGATCCTGGATGATATCCATGAGCTCTCTCTAAACTTCTCTTCTTTTTTTAGTTCATGTAAAAAGAAATGCAAACTGGGCAGCTCATCTGTGTGCTCAACATGCTTCACATCATAGGGCTTTTTTCTTGTGGTGTTCCCCACCGAATTTCCTATTGCAATGTTTGCAGCATGATTGTAATTCATATGAGTAATGAAGAGAAGTGATCTTGGTCTCAAAAAAAAAAAGGTAAATATTTGTGCCACAATCCAGCAAAAGCAAGTCCTAAACAGATTGTAAATTATGCTTCGGATTCTGAACCAGATTATAAAATCCAAACTCAGAATCCAACCCTTTATTTTAGCTTCTGCTTTTAGAATCGAGAATCCAGAATCAAAAGCTGAAACAAAAGGGCCTTAACGCTGCTGTGACAACAACCATTCTTGGGACTGACCTGCTCATGGTCATGGTAATATTGACACTAAAAAGAAAAGAAACATAGCCCTTTTGGCAGTAAGCCACCGATTGGTGCGCGCCACCGCCACCATCGAAGACAGAGGCAGGCCATGCAGCGAGGACAGCAACGTACAGAGCCCCCCGGAAATAGCCAGCGTCTTCACCGTGTTTGTCTCGCCGGCACGGCCCCCATGGCCGCCGCCTATATAGCACCACGGCGACGCCCCACGCCGTGTCACCGGAAGGGAACTCAGCAAGATCGCACGCCGCACCATGGCCCGAACTCTCACCCTCGCCGTCGTCCTGCTCATCGCCTCCGCCGCCGTGGCGTTCGCCGCGGAGGCCACGGCCCCGGCCGCGTCGCCGAAGCCGTCCTCCGCCTCCGGTTCACCGGCATCGCCGTCGAAGGCCCCCACGAAGGCTCCCGAGAAGTCCGGGAAGGCTCCCACGGCGGCGCCCGAGAAGGGCAGCGCGGCGGCGCCCAAGGCGTCCTCAGCTGCCAAGGCCCCCGCGTCCAAGTCAGAGGCCACGCCTTCTCAGGCTCCCGCCTCCGGCGCCGCGTCGCCCAGCGGAAGCGCCGCATCGGAGACGGCCCCGTCCGGCGCGCCCAAGGGCTCGTCCAGCCTGTCCGCGTCGCCGACGTCGGAAGAGGCGGCCGCGTCGCCCGACAGCGGCGACGTCGCGGAGGAGCCTGCCGCCGGCGGCGCAGAGGCCGCCGAGGAGCCGTCGGCGGCGGAGGCCGCCGGCCCGACCGCCGACAGCCCGCCGGAGCCCGCCACCTCGGACTCGCCGGCAGACTCTCCGGGCCCGGCCGCTGATCACCAGAGCGGCAGCGCTGGAATGGGCACCGGCGTCGCGGCGGCCGTGGTGGCCGCGGTCGCCGCCTCCGCTGTGCTTTCTTTCTAGACTGCAGCGGCGGATCCGATGGTATATACAGTATGTACTACTTCTTATACGATAGAGGAGGAATCATTCGGGGATGTGCACGCCCTCGATCGTGACTCTTGAGGAGCGGACGATGACGACTTAGGCGTTGCTGCATTCTCCTCGAACATATTTAGGCATTTCTTTGGGGTATGGTTTTAATTTGTCCACGTTTCTGTTGGTTTGTTGGTTTGTTGGTTTGTAACTTCAAAAGTGAATGATCCTTTGTATTCTCGTTGTGTTCATGGCCCAAATTCCAGGATCGAGTGAACATTAGGATCACATTAACAGAAATGGGAATGAAAAAGGCCACAAAATTTCAGCAAATGCAACTCAGGAGGAGTACGTTGCCATATCTTACTCTTATTTTCATGTAAACATGCAATCAAATGAGAATCCTTGAGCTATCCGAAATGAAAAGCACGTCTTTTAAACAATGACACGATCCAAAGTAACAACTATTGATCGTGATTTTCTAAGTGAATGAATCCACAAAAACTAAGAAGTATATGATACATTAAGAGAGAGCTTTATGTATGACTAGCATTTTGCCCGTGCGTTGCTACGGGTTGTAAATCAAATAAGTTTATTAGTATAGAAAGTAATAAATACATTGAAAAATTATTCTATAATATTTGCTTTCAAATAGAATTTGCTTCTAATTTTGATCTCTAACATATTTTATTATTAGAATTGAATAGTTGAAATTAATATTTTGTATCCATCTATCAAAGTAATTTTTTTTACATTTTAATATATAGTATTAGACAAATTTACACTTCATAAATATATTAATATTGAAAGGTATTTTTCATAGCAAAAAGAAAAGGCATTAAGAGCTACTTTTTTTGTTTACTTCCTATTTTTTGTTTCTTTCTCACGGCAAAGTGATGGTCACGCCTACGGAAAAAAAAACGAAAAAGAAAAAAGGCTGCCGAGGGTGCTTGGATTAAAACCCGAGCCATATGGGAGGAAGCTGAACAACTCTACCACCAAACCACACGCCACCTTGTCATTATGGTTGCTTATGCCTATGGTTTTATTGTATAAAACGAACTCAGATAGTTAAACTTTAATCCGATTTAAATACAAACAACAGATGTCTGAAAACTGAAAATTTTAGTGTGAAAATCCGGGCTGACGACCTCTTTGTGACTTTTTAAGTAGTAGAGATTTAAGTGTTGTCGAAGTAATCTTCAAGAGAGAGCTTTATGAGTTCTCGAAGTAAAAATAAAAAATATCAATAGTAAAAAATTTAAACATTTGATTGGATCATCGAAACAACAAATCTTTAAAGACTGACGATCTTTGTAGAATAGGGAGCCGCGGGACAAGGCTCACCTTCTCAAACTCATTATTAGTGCATGACAAAAATCTCTATATATGATAAATCATTTTTCAAGAAGCCGAATTTGATTGTGATTAACATTCAGCTAGATACCATTACAACATCTTCCCATGCCTTACAGGAGAATCCGGGAGATGAATGCCAATCAGATAACATGGAATTTGGTTGGCTGGAAAGCTTGAAATCATATTGGTTTCATAGGGTTGGGTGTGGCGCATTCAAACATATTTAAATAAACAAATATGAGCTACACATATTTCTTAGAATGAATGAGATGGTGCTAATTATGGGATGAGGGATCAGGGGGCATCTGCCCCTTAGACTCATAAAACAATGACATCTCGAAGAAGGCTCATCAACGCTGAGTAGTAGTCTTGAGCTGATGGCGGAAAGATTTACGCTTCAGCCATCGTTTTGGGTGATGTGGGCCGGGCGTTACCCGTGAAGATAATTTTGTCTTGATCTCGAGTGTTGCTCTCCTGTTGAGCCACGTAGCGACCTGCGCTCGCAGATGCGCGCCTAGGCTGCACCACATTGACTCACATGTCAACGGGCTTGACGGCCACTCCACTCCAACTCACTCCCGACTCATAAGGGTCAAGACCGACGGTTCTAAATGTGCTACAACACTTCCAAGGAGACACTTCCACTTGTGCTACTTAGCAGAATAAAGTTAGAGCAAGGCCATCCTTGGGGGTGTGCGATCTGGGCATTGCATACAGGGCCCCGAGTTGGGCTGATCTATGTGCAAACAATATTGCAATAAGTTCCCAACGCACAGACAACACAAACACGACAAAGTCATAGACGGCGAAACACAAGTGCTTGCTCCCTATGCTCATCTCTACTCCCCATATCTCATGACCTTGTTGTGGTAAGGTTAGAGCCATCCATGCCTTGTGCCTTTTCTCTTTTCGTGTGTTTTTTGAAGACAATTGTGTAATTGATCAGGTTTTTTAATTTTTGTGACCTTGTGTTTCAACTTCCAACTCATGTTGGCTGCAAATCAAATAAGGAAAATGATTTTAGTTATAAAAAAAGAGTGAATTGCGGTGTCAGAAGAACTGTATGTTTTCTTGCAGTTGGACCGTTTCGGAGAGAGCCGCTCGCGTCGCTCCCGCAGGGGCGACTCGGGCGGAGACCCTAGCCGCCGCCCCCGCGCCCTCCGCTCGACCTCGCCCCCGCCTGATCAGGACGACGGCCAACCGCGCGCGCCTGCAATGAAGGCGGAGGCGGGGCGCTTGTCTCGCAGCCGCGACATCTCGCCCCAACACCCTCTTCCACCCCTCCTCTGATTCTGGCGAGCAATGACCTGCTCGAGCCCCTACGTCGATGGATCCGGCATCCCCGTGCTTCGATCTACGTGGAGGCATGCCATTTTGGCCTAGCCCCGACCTCGCTAATATCTGCGGGCGACGGCGGCTCGACGTTCCGACCAATGGCGGCGCCGCTGCTGTGGGCTGTGGCGGCGCCCCCTCGTCCGGAGCGCTCTGTCCAGCGGCTGCGCCCTCTCCGCTGTGGGCTGCGGCGGCGTCCCCTCGGCTTGTTGCCAAGGCCGGCTGGTCTTGGTTTCGACGCCGTGGCGGCGCATCTCCAAGCTGAATGAGGCTCGAGGCTCACAAGGCTTCAACGAGATGCAGTTAGGCTGTGTGGATTCACCTGCACGGCCATCATTCGAGGGATTCTCCGGGCGAAAGCCTTGACGGCGGCGTCTTTGGTTCCGTCTCCTCCCTGGAGGCGTCTTATGGAGGTCCTTATTGCACCTTTGCCATCGCCGGAAGTGTTGTTCCTCTGGTTCTGCCTTGGTTGACGTCTTCAGGAGCCGGTGAGCACAGTTGATAAGCTCCTTGCTTCGTTTTCTTCCTGTTTGCATGGTTGGCGATGGCTGCATTGTTCGGCGGCTCTCCCTCCTT
Organism: Eragrostis curvula; assembly: GCA_007726485.1. Lineage (NCBI taxonomy): Eukaryota > Viridiplantae > Streptophyta > Magnoliopsida > Poales > Poaceae > Eragrostis > Eragrostis curvula. Next base: position 7,832,498 of record RWGY01000051.1, on the reverse strand, counting down.
TGGGGCTTCCTTCCCCCATAGGGCGTTGGTGGGCGTTGTACCTAGTGGCAACTTGAATAGCCTGCCCCTATTCTGGTTTGATGCGGGCAGCTGTTGTCGACCACGCGTCTTCGGAACACCGGCGGCCAATTCAGCAGATCAATGGCTGCAAATCTTTGAGCTCTGGTGTTTCGGTTCGTTATTTGTCGATTGGAAGTCTTTGTGCCTGATTAGTTCTGTTAATTTCTTCACTTATCTGAAGCCGGGTTAGCGAGGTCAGGGGGCTCGTTCTCCTCAGATGAACCCTCCCTCCTTCAAGCTCCCCCCTTTTCTTGCTTTGGAGGGCGTTGGAGGACATCGACAGGAGTGGCGACCAGACGGCCAGGGCGTGAGCATGTTTCTGCGCCTTGGTTAGATGAGGACAAGAGTTGAAACTCTCAGACTGTTGGTGCGAATTCGGCAAGCAAGTATCTTCGAGATGGTACAATCTGGTAACTGGAGACATACATAATCAATGGTGGTTCTTAGAGTTGTTCTGATGTGTTGTATCCCTCCTTGTAACCTCTGCTTGGTATGTCGAGCTTAACTTTATGTTGGATGCTCAATGAGCAATGTGCATTGTAATGATGTGCCTCTCGCGCATTTCGAATGAAAAGTAGGTGGGGAATGCCCCCCTCCCCCCGAATCGCTCGAAAAAAAAAGAGTGAATTGCATTGGTGGTATCACAACTTGTGAGGTGGGTGCAATTTAGTCATATAACTTGAAAATTGCTCAATTGAGTCACATAACTTGTTATTGTTGTGCAAACGAAGTCACAAAGCATATGACAACAACAAATTTTGATTATATGAGCGCAACGAACAACAATTATGTAGGCAAAATGATGTAACATCGACATATATGGCGTGACTTATGAGGTAATGGTAGCGGTAATGAAGAATCTGACTTCGTTAGAGCAGTTGCATTGATAAAAATGAATTCAGGGCGTGTTTGGATCCTTTGAATTGAAAGTCTTTCCTTCAATCACATTCCAAGAAATTGAATCACCTGGAATTGAATCAGTCGAAAATTGATTAATTTCTGCAATTGTTGTTTGGCCGTACATGAAATTGATTTCCAGGAATCAAAATCTAAATATTGTTTGGCTGTGTGGAATCAGATTCGGGGTTACCTGTGCATGGGCTGCTGGACCGATTGTGCTTGTCGACCCAGAAAGTTTCAGGCCCACTAAAAATTCATGGCCCTTGGCCCATCATTGTTGCTAGCCCAATACGCAGAGACGGAGCAGGGGAAGGGGCTCATCTTCTTCATGCGGCTGTCCGCCATGGATGAAAGCTGGAGCTTGTGCCGACGGCTCAGAGTAGTTCAAGGGATTCTGTGAAGTAGAAAAATAGAATCTATAGGCAACTGCGACCTTGCTGCGGCGGCGGATCATGGTTATAAATACGTCTGCGATGGCCACCAACGGATCATGCTTTGGGAGATTTAGGCAAGGAGAGGACTAATGGTGGTGCTATGCTCGGCCGGAGGCCACCGCCGGAGCACAGAACCATGTTTCGACGGGCGTCCTTTCCTCCCCAAACCCTCGCCAGGGAATCAGCCATGCTCCGACGCGGATAATTCGACAATGGTGGCGTGGGCGAGACGGTGATGGTGGTGTCAAAGGGCGAGATGGGGACGACGGCGGCGCCGAGACGACGGTGGTTGCGGGGAGAGGGGGACGGCGGCGCGGGCGAGACGACGATGGCCACGGGTTCAGCCTGATCGGGATGCTTCGGGAGAGGGAGGATTCCTAACCTTTCGGGCCTTTTGGAGGCGGAATGTGATGCAGAGCATCGCTTGAGCAGATGGAAACGTCCCGAATCGCACATTTCGATTCCATGGACAGCCAAACATGTCCAGCTGTGGAAAATGATTCAATTCGGCAGGATTCTAGGCATCCAAACAGGCCCTCAACAGAATTGGCAAATGTAGGAAGAAAACAAGTGATTTTTGCATATGACACGTGAAATATGTATTATGAAAACATATATTTTCAATAGATATTGAATCTTGATTTTTTTTGTTTTGCTCCATAATGAATCTTAAGTTTATGATTTCATTTGCACCCCATAATAAGTTGTGTGATCTAATTGAACAATTTTCAAGTTTTGTGACTAAAACACACACACCTCACAAGTTGGTGTACCACCGGTGTAATTTACTCTATAAAAAAAACGTAAAGAGAAGAAAAACAAAGACTCGAAGATCTACTCTCCCAGGAAGAAGCTATGGATATATTTATCGTATAAATTCGTGAGGTCCTTCTGCTGATTAATCGGACATCGAACAATTGATGGCAATGTTGTCAATTAACCCTGCAATGGTGACGCGGTGGCAACAAAATAAAAAGAATGATGTATTTCAAGTGAATGCGTTCATCCAAGCAACAAATACAAATCTTGTCGTGTCTTATGTTGCTATGTAATGAGGGATCTTAGACAAATAGTATGATCTCCACGGGCCATGAAATGTATCTTATTTCTCTTAACATTAGAGCCTCAAGTACGATTTCGCACTGGGCTCGAAATTCTCTGGGACTCTGGTTAGAGTAGAGTGTACAACCCATTGTGTCTTTTCTTTTGTATAAGAATATTTTTATCAGTATGCTAGAACGTCTCGTTAATCATGATCAAACGCAATGTCCTATCTGACGACACCAATGTGATTTTATCTTGAGGATCTAAGGTTTTTTATTACGTTCTCTGTTCACAAAGGCGACAAGGTTAGCCACGCTCGTGCGTGTTTAGCTATCATGCAAAACCTATTGATGCCACGAACGTGCTTGTAGATGGTCAAATCGGACCGTGTAACAAGATTATCATCTATCCGTGGCTACTTACGGCGCCATGAAGCACGAGGCCTCTACTAATCATCCGGGCATCCAAATTGCTAGTTTCAGACGTCTTTTTGAACCCTTGCGGACACTTGTCCATGAGGCCCGCGAGTCTGCATCATTCGACGAAATCCAACTAGGCGTGCATGCATGGTGTGGCCCTCCCCCAAATCGAAACGCGACGCACTGAAAAAGAACAGGACGCGCTGTCGTACGTCTCGTCTCGTCTGTCGCGTGTCGGTGACAACACTCCCGAGCTAGCGTGCCTGTCGGTGACAGCACCCCTGCCGCTCGTCCGTCGCCGGTCGTGCATGAGAGACAACCTCGACCTGTGCTGTGCGACACCGGCCACGAAGCACATGAGCCACCCGTGAGAGACAGACGCGCAGCCGTATGAAGCTCCAGCACCTGACGAGAGCCAGAGGATGAAGGAGCGTCTTGTGCTGGGTCAGCCGGAGAGCGCCACCTGACGGCCGGAGCGGCTAGCTCTGTCGATGTCCGGCACTAAGCAGTACTAGTGCGATTATGCACACGGCAGCGTCACACAAAAGGAAGATTGTGGCAGCTGATTACCGTCCCCGCGTACGACAACAGTTAGCAAGGTGAATGGGTGCCTCTGCACTTCTGATCCGTTCCTAATTATAATCAGGTCCGCTAACGAATGGTGACTGCTATTCTTCTTTAGACTGACTCCAACAAAGACATCTAATTTGGACATGCAAACTCTCTTTTGCCTGGCCTGAACAGTGGCTTGCCTTTCGTTCCAAACCCAGCGTCTCCAACAAGGAGAGCCAACCCCAACAGCCTTTCGTTCTCTCGTCCTATCCCGAACATCAGCCGGTGTGCCGGACTCGCGGGAGAAGAGCGTGTCGAGGCGGCCCAGCTCACCTCCGCGTCGCGCCACCCCTGCCGCACCGCGCACCGCCTGCGTGCGCGTGCCAGCGAGGCCCCAGCGCCGAGCGACGCCGCGCCCTGCTCGCCCCGTCGTGATTCGGCCCGCGCGCCGCGCCGCCGCCGCACGGTCCGCGCCGCGGCTCGCCCCATGCCGCGCGCCGCCGCACGCCTCGCCTTGCTGGCCCCGCGCCGAGAGCCTCCGCACGCCGCGCCCTGCTCGCCCCGCCGCGATTCGGCCCGCGCACCGCGCTCCGCCCTGCTCGCCCCGGGACCCGCTCCGCTGCGATTCGCCGCGCCGCCGCGCTCCGTCCCGCGCCGAGCGCCGCCCACGCCCCGGCGCCCGTGCTCGCTGCTCGCAGACAAGCTGCTCGGCGAGGTGCGGGCCCACCTCCGCTTCGACGATTGCCTGCAGCAGGCCAAGTCGTGGAAGCCATGGAGCCGACGCTCCGCGAGCTCACCGCGCCGTCCGCGACGCCGAGGCCTACGTTCGCGGCTTCTGCAGCTCTGGTGCGTCGCCGTCGCGCTCGAGACTGCTCGCCTGTGCGCCGCCGCAGCCGCGTGCCGCTGCTCGCTGCGCCTCCCGCGCCCGCTCGCCGCAGCAGCAGCTCCGTGCCCCGCGCGCCCCGGCTCCACGCCGTGGCTATCACCATCCCAATCGCCTCCACCCTGCTCGTCTCTCTTGTAGCTCTGCTTCTTTGGAAGAGGAAGAGACACGAAGACACCAAGAACAGGAGGAGCAATCGATTCAATTGAAACGCGCGATGGGGAGCAAGGATGATTGGGGACGGGTCAATTGAAGAGGGCACGAGATGGCAGAGGGAATAACTGATTCAGTTGATGGCTCGCACGTCGTGTTCCAGCCATCGGCCATTGGGCAAAGTGCGTGGCGGGGGCGAGCACTCGGAACTGTTTCCATGCGCGCAGCACGACGGGGACGGGGAACGGATTGGGCTCACGGGGGGCGGGGGTGGGGAGAGAACCTGGCGGCGTCTTGACAGAGGAGGACGGCACGAGGGCGGCCGCTGCGCGATGTGCGGGCGTGGGCGGAGGTGGCGCGCGGACACGGCGAGCGGCGGCCGGCGAGGGCGCGCGTGGAGCGGATTGTCGAGGCGGAGGTCCACGAGGAGCAGGAGCTGCAAGCACGCGACAGCGAGCTCGTCCGGCCCCGGGTGGTGATGGAAGCGCCGCCCCTCTCGCTCCACCCGTCGCGGCGCAGCTCGTCCGAGCGGATGCATTGGAGGAGAGAGGTAATGCAAGTTTAGCTCGCCTCTCTCCTCAAAAGGCAGTTTGCCTGCCGCTATGGCTACTCTGTTGGAGACCTTTGCATGGTGTACAGTACCGTACGGGGAGGCATAAATAGCTTTGGCTAGCCTTGTTGAAGTCAGCCTTAGCATGCAAGTTGCAGTTCAGGGACCCGGTCTCCTCGTCCATTTTTCCGTGGCGCCGTGTCGGCCATTGATGTCTCCACCGTGTCCTTTTGCATGCATGCTGCTGTATTTTTTTCTTCTTCTTTTCCCAAATGCATTCCACTGCGGTAATTAAGCGCTAGAACCTTGGCTGACAACAATATTCAATCTTGGCCCTGTCACCACGGCAAGACTCGAGATGATAACGGAAATCTTTCTGAATGAATTTAACAAAACTTCTATGATCATCGATTAACAGAATCAGCAACTTGCAGTTACTACGATCATTTATATGAATTTATAATTTTCTCACATGTATATGAAAAAGGGAGCTTGTTCTATAACAAGTTATCAAATCGCCAATGAAGAATGTCCAGAACGAATTTTTTCTCTAGAACGCAAACAAGATAATGTCAGTACACTATCATTCATGTGGCAGCCAGTAGCCACCTGCCGTGGTTGAAGACATTAAAACACTTGAACACTAGTAGTCGTCACGGGGGTGTTCGTTTTATGGGGTCTAAAATTTAGAGGGGTCTAAAAAAAAGAATCTTATCATTTAAGAGTATTAAATAAAGTTTAATTACAAAACTAACTGCAGAACCCCTGGTCTAATTCGCGAGACGAATCTAATGAGGGTAAGCAACCCGTGATTAGACGATGGTTACTGTAGCATTACTGTAGCAAAACATAGCTTACTTGGCTCGTTAGATTCGTCTCGTAAAGATGTACCCATCTGTAAAAAGGTTTTGTCATTAGACTTTATTTAGTACTAAATTCTCTTTATTTAGAGACCTCTAAAATTTAGCGCTAAAAGAAACGAACAGGCCACGACAAATGCCATGGAACCCAAAACGCCTAAAATAGTAAAATGAGAGTAAGGACAAAACAAGTGGACACCAGATTGAGAAAACGGACAAGAAATCCATGGTCAATAAACAAAGACAGATCAACCACCAAACCAAATCACACGTTGGCTTCTTTAATTTAAACAAAACGGAAATGGCAATTCTTGGTATTTTCGCTGAACCACAAGGGCACCTCCGTCTCAAAGCCAGCTCACCTCACACTACACTCCACACAGTCATCACTTCACTCATCACTACCCTGCAGTCTGCCACTCGCCTTGCTCCACGCGCACGCTCCCACTCGCCGCACAATGCGCCGCTCCCACCTCGCCGTCGCCGCGACGGCGGCACTCCTCGTCGTCCTCCTCCCGCTCGCCGCCGCCACCACCACCACCGGAAGCAAGGCGTCGCCGCCGGCCGCGACGAAGGCGAAGGCGCCCGCCGCGGCTCCCCCGCCGGCGCCGCCGAACATCACGGCGCTGATGGCGAAGGGCGGGTGCAAGTCGTTCGCGTCCCTGGTGGCGTCCTCGCCGGACGCGCGCTCCACCTTCCAGTCGGCCGTGGACGGCGGCGTCACGGCGTTCTGCCCGTCCGACGACGCGCTGCGGCCGTTCATGGCGAGCTACAAGAACCTCAGCGCCGAGGGGAAGGCGTCGCTGCTGCTGTTCCACGCCGTGCCGGTCTACTACTCGCTGCGGAGCCTCAAGTCCAACAACGGCGTGATGAACACGCTCGCCACCGACGGCACGGCCAGCAACTACAACCTCACGGTGCAGAACCGGGGCGACGAGGTCACGCTCCGGACGGCGGCCACCGACGGCGCCGCCCGGATCAGGTCGACGGTTTACGACAGGGACCCCGTCGCCATCTACGCGGTGGACACGGTGCTCGAGCCCGTGGAGCTGTTCGAGCCCGTCGAGGCGCCGGCGCCCGCGCCCGCGCCCGTGGCCGACGCGCCCGGGGCGGCCAAGAAGAAGCAGGCGCCGCGCCACAGGCACGTGGCGGACGCACCCGGGCCGGCCGCCGACGACGCGACGCCCGCCGACCAGAAGAAGGGGTCCAAGAAGAACGCGGCGCCAGGCGCGCCGTGTCTGCGGTGGTGGCTCGCCGCGGTGGCCGTGGCCGCCGTCCTGGCTTAGCCGCCGAGGTGGATCTGCGGTGGTGGTGGTGTGTCGGTGGACGCTGTACGGCCGCACGACAGTGGTGCGGATGTGCCGTGAGATTTGATGGTGCTTGTTGTTGAATGGAAATGGCATAATTCTTTGTTCTTCTTTTTTCTGGTTTTTCTCCTTTGTTGTCATTAGTATGAAAGATTTGATGTGTCGTACGCCAAGTATTTTGGGCTGAAATCAGGAAGCTAAAAATCCGTGTGAGGTACATTTCTCCCCTGCTGGCTGGCATATAATCAGGGAATGGTTGCACAGTAGCTGAAGTCATTTCCATTGCCGGATTTGGTTATATCAGTTGACGCACACCTAATCTTGTCCGCGACTTAATGGTTTTGTTGAGCTGAGCTACGTCATGCCGGCAGCTTCACTCGAGCTGGCCAGCACCCAGCAGCAGAGCTCCTGAAACGTGGCATGAAAGACGAACGGGTGTCGCGTGAATGAGGAGACCGTTCCTCTGCTCGAGTTGTCGGCGGACGGTTCACGGTTGGAAGTCCTTGAACTATAACGGCGTTCGCTCGTACCAGCACGGGCCAAACGATCCTGCTCTGACAGACAGCGCGTGATACTGTACCGTGCAACGGAGCATTCGCCATGCGGGACGGATCACTGGCTCACGCCTCGCTGCACCTCACCACCACCGGCCGGTGCGCCACCACGGAGTAGTAGCAGTAGTAGCACAAGCTGGGAGTAGTGCAGGACAACGGGAAATGGCAGGACCACGACGCGGAGACAGACAATAGTAGTAATGGTCCCGATCGACGGGCCTCTTTCGGCACAGGCGCTGTGCAGCCTGTGCTCTCCAGCTTCACGATTCAACCCGACCCTAGCTGGCGAGCTTGAGCTTGTGTCGTTTGCCTGAGGACGTCGGTCAATTCCGTGCGCCACGGGAAGACGTGGCCGGTCCTCCATGCCTGAATTCACCACATCCACACACACGCGTGATGCGTCCAACCGGCCGGCAAGCGAACGCGAGCCTCCCGCCACACGGCAACCCTCCGCGCACGCACGACCACAGGCGGAACCGGCGCGCGGGAGCGCGTTCCCTAAAAATAGCCGTGCGGCCTCGTACATAAACCCGCACCTCGCGCCAGGCGCCCTCCTCGTACAGCGAGTTCAGGACAGCAGGCAGGGCAACGCCTCGACTCGACGGTCCACACGCACCGGAACGCCAACGACCGTTGATCCAGCAACAGCAGACGTGCGAAAAAAAGCAAGAAGCGATGGCGCGCGGTGCCGTGGCTCTCCTCGTGCTCCTCCTGACCGCCGTCGCCGTGGCGCCGTTTGCCGGCGCGGCGCGCACCAGGTCCAAGCCGTCCGCCGATGCGCCGGCGCCCTCGGACGACTCGCCCGCAGACGCGCCCGCTCCTGGGCCCGACGGGCCGTCCGCCGCTCCCGAGCCCTCAGCGGACGCGCCGTCGCCGTCTAGCAGCAGCAGCAGCAGCAGCGCTTCGGACTAGAAATCGGCAGGCCGGCGCCGTTCACAGACCTACGAGAGCAAATCCATGGGATGGGCCTTGTGGAGAGGAATGACTGAATGATCAAATTTTGTTTCTTTCGAATAACGGGCAACAATGATGCAGTACCTTGGTTGCCGCGACACTTGTACTGTGTTTTCGTCCAGTTGGGTACCCTTTTTTTTCATTTCTTTTCCTACATTGTTCGATCAATAAGTGCAACTCCATTTGTGTTGAGATCATATTTTTTTTTCTGTTTTGAGTAAATAGTTGCATATATTCGTTTTGTACATCAATTATTTGAATACGCCGTTCGTAATAGGCTCACAATGTCGAACGGACGCGCATGTTTATTCGTATGCAAGTATGTAACGAACCACCGATGATATGGCATCGCGAAACCGGGAGATAGCTTATCTCCTTGTACACCTTCCATCCTTTATTAAATTGTTGCATAGCTGTACCAATGGGGATCCATTTTTTTTGCATATGAAAGGAAAAAGAGTCTCAATGCACCTTTCATTCTCCTTTCATTGACTTGGAAAGAGTGTCACTATCCTTTCATCCTAATGAAAGTCTTCCCTCATCTTTCATATTAAATACCTTGCTATGTCATCTATTTTGCTGATGTGTCACCTAATAAATGTCAAATGAAAGGCCCATTGAGACTGGCCTAAGTGTTCTCTCATTCTTGCGCCCCCCCCCCCCCCCCCCAAAAAAAAAGGATTCTCTCATTCTTTTTTTTTTACGTAAACAAGGTAGGTGCGTTGCCTTTGGTACAGCATATTACAGTTCAGACAGCCTTAGCTGGCTTGCTAGGAAAACGTTTGCATACTAAACAAAAAGAGAAAACTGGAAGGATTCTCTCATTCCCCGTCGGCTCGTTCTTCTTCCTCCCAAATCCTATCTTTTCACTGCTAGCTCCAAACATTCACCATTGGTGAACGAACTGTGGGAATAACAATAATACCACTATTACTTCTTCCTACACGTAGCACAATGGATGAGTCACCGTCATCAAAGATGTACGAGTGAATTCCTGGCATGACTCGTCGATAAACTGTAGAATTTAATTATTTTAATGAAATAATGTGTGCCTCCTTTCACCAAATGATATGTTGGTGTTGTTATATACCAAGTGTGCTAGTCCAATTACAATGGTGAAAATATGTCTATGATATGTTTTCTTACCAAATAATAATCTAAGTAGAAGATAGTTTTTGCAGTTTGACATGTGGCAGAGATGAAAAGAGCAATTGCGTGCAGGACACCTGAGTATATATATCAGAACTTATATCAGTTATTATAGATGTAGTATCCCAATGTAAAACACCAAAATATATGATTTTTGAAAACATTTAAAGTAATCTTACAGACAAGCATATTTGTTTAATCAAACAAATACATATTACTTCGAACACAGTAGTGAATTCATTCATTATTTGATTGTATATAGCAAAACACTTGTATTAAAATAAACATCGAAAGCTGAAAAGCAAAGTCCCATCTTCAATGAAAGATATTTAACGCTTCCAACTAGGGTTCACCCTACCGAGGTAAACCAAACCTTTATTTTTTTTTAAAAAAAAATGAAAATTCGAAAAAAAATGAAACAAAAAAAAGTAAAAAACTATATCAAATTAGCAGCGCTATGGTGGAAACAAAACACGTAGATTCATTCGTTTTGTGTGTCAAAAAAATGAGGAATTTTCTGGGTAGAAAAGGAAGAAAAAAAAAGAAAAAACCTTTTTGTATGAACCAACAACCTTCCTTGATTTTTGTGACCAAGCAAACAATTGAATTTTCGTGTTTCGTTTCCACCATTGGGCTGCAAATTCGATCTAGTTTTTTTTTACATAATTTTTGTTTATTTTTTTTTCAAATTTGCTTTTTTGTTTTACATTTTCCCTATTTTTCCTCTTTTTGAAATTTGGTCTGGTTTTCCGGAAATTTTGACCGGTTTTTCGAATACAATTTTATTTTTATTTTTATTTTTACATTTTGTCCGGTTTCCGGACCGTTTTTGCCGGTTTTCCGGTAAATTGGTTCATCCACTGAACATGTGTCTGGTTCATTGGCACACCTAGAGAAATATACTATGTTGTTGTATGTATATACACCGACTTGTAGTTTACAACGTACTCCAAAATTGGCATATTATATCATGAAAAATACTTTAGCTCTTATCACCGTACGAGTACAAGTTGCATCGATTGACTTAAAATTAGTAACCATCCATGCACAACTTTTTTTTAATTATTATCATAGTACATGTGCAACTAGTAATATTGCAATGAGCTGGACTCAATAACTTGAAACTACGAACCTCTCTTTGCACATATCAAAAGCACATTTACACACGTAATTTCACTACTAGACTTTATTATATGTTTTTTAATTAGAAGTCAATAATATGTTTTGCACTTTCAACTCTAGTAAGTTCTTCTTTAAGTGATTGCAAGTATCATACATATTTGGCAAGCCTGTTCGTTTCGCTGCAGCTGCGGCTGCGGCTGCAGAAAAATAACTGCGAACACTGTAGCTGCACTGTAGCTGCTGCTGAAGAAATAACTGCGAACAATGTAGCTGCTGCAAAGCAGCGAGACGAACACGCGTTATATGTATTACCCTGTTCGCCTCGCTGCTTTGCAACAGCTGTTTTGCAGCAGCTACAGTGTTCGCAGTTATTTTTTCAGCAGTAGCTACAGTGTTCGCAACAGCAGCTACAGTGTTCGCAGTTATTTTTCTGCAGCCGCATCTGCAGCCTGCCGAACAGGGTGTATGTAGGATGGGACGATCAAACTCCAATGGAGGCAAGGCAACAACCAAAAATGGAGTATGAGTGTTTAAGTTTGGAGTCACCAAAAATAGTCTCGCCATTGTCACTTGTTGTGCACAGCCGCAAACCATGTGTGTCCTTGCAATGCATGCCACCATTTCTGTGGCCTTGTTGCCTCTGCCCTCTATATATCTGGTACTTACATCAACCTCATATTTAACATCCATTCCTCTTCCGATAACACAACTACCGCAAAATCACAACATTGGTTGATCATAGAAAGCATTACAACAAGCATGGCTCATAAGCTCACCTTTGCAATACTCGTTTTGGTCATGGCCTCCACTGTGGTGGCACCATTTTCTTATGCGAAGAGATCCCCAGCTAAAGCCCCTAAAGCAGATGTTGAGGGGCCTGGAGGAGCTGAGGCGCCCGAAGTAGCCACCGAAGGTCCCGCTGAGGCACCCAAAGCATCTGCTGAGGGTCCTCGTGCAGCCACCGAGTGGCCTGGTGGAGGTCCCAATTTTGTCGAGTTTGTAATCAAGAAACCCTTCCCTGCTATCCCGCTCTCATCTTCAAAAAGCGGAAACTCCGATGGCCTCCCTGTTGACCCGACACCAGAAGGCAATGAAAAGTAAGATGTAACCATATTCGACCCTTTGCATTAGGGAAACATTGAGGTAATATGATAGATCAAAGCAGTTAGGATTCTAGCAAAAGGTTGCACATGGTGTATCATATTTGGTTCGTCTGTCAAGAAGTATGAAAAGCATGTGGAACCGTATCATGATTTTCAACATTCGTGCGGCTAATTTACTTTACACATTTTATTGTATTGGGTTTTCCTTTGTGCCATACATTATACATGAATGTATGATTCAATGGACTGCGGGTGCAATTTGTCCCTCCAACCAACTATTACATTGCAAGCATAAATCACATAAATCCTACTTTTTAAGGAAACTTTGCACCAATTGTTGGAGAGGCTCGTCCGATTAAAACATGTCCTACTCAAACATGTAGATGAATAAAGAGGCAAAACTTCTTGCATGTTTACGGAGAGCTATCGAATTTATTCGATTCCCCTAGCTGCATTTCTAAACGAGGGTCCACTCGAGATGTGAGATTTTGATAATAATTTCATATGTATATTATTGTCTACATTATGCGAGAATCCTAGTACTAATTTGCCTTTTTTTACCTTTCTTAATCTCTGTATGAAGTGTGATGAATTTTATCGTGCGTGCGCAAATTATCATATTTTCATTACAGATGGTAGCTACACATATATTTCTAAGTTACAGAAGTATTTTTCCTTGCAAATAAGAAAAAGTAACATAATTTTTTTTGTTTGTGTGTGACAAATTGAACGAAACTCGCCGGGAGCCTCGAGTGGCACAATTTTTTCCGGACGCTGACAGATCGACCTTCCAGTTCTTGCATTTGGTTCTCCAACTGAAGCTGATCCTCTAACGTTTTCATCCGGCGCCAAAACAGCACCAGGAAAATAAAGGCCAAATCAAACTCCCGCCAGAAACCAACCGAGGCACGGGCCCAATCTGGCACGTCACCGCTCCGCACCGCTCCGAAAGCCTCCGTCCGCGCCGTCCTACGCCACGTAACCGATCCGCGCCAACTCCATTGCGTCCGCGCTCCGGATAAAAAATCCAACGCGCAGCACTCTTCCACGTCAGCGATCCGCGGCGCGCGTCTCCCACCAATCACGCCCCACCTCCCGGCGGTATAAAGGAGAACCCGCACCCGTCGTCTTCTCCTCACCAACAGATCAATTCCCAATCTTCCCACAACCCATCCCCTCCCCACTCCCGAGCTCGTCGAAAGGCAACCCAACCCAACCAATCCCCATGGCACCCAAGGCGGAGAAGAAGCCGGCGGCCAAGAAGCCCGCGGGGGAGGAGCCGGCGACGGAGAAGGCGGAGAAGGCCCCGGCCGGGAAGAAGCCCAAGGCCGAGAAGCGGCTGCCCGCCGGCAAGTCCGCCGGCAAGGAGGGCGGCGAGAAGAAGGGCAAGAAGAAGGCGAAGAAGAGCGTGGAGACGTACAAGATTTACATCTTCAAGGTGCTGAAGCAGGTGCACCCCGACATCGGCATCTCCTCCAAGGCCATGTCCATCATGAACTCCTTCATCAACGACATCTTCGAGAAGCTCGCCGGCGAGGCCGCCAAGCTCGCGCGCTACAACAAGAAGCCCACCATCACCTCCCGGGAGATCCAGACCTCCGTCCGCCTCGTCCTCCCCGGCGAGCTCGCCAAGCACGCCGTCTCCGAGGGCACCAAGGCCGTCACCAAGTTCACCAGCTCTTAGATGTCCGTCATGTCCTCTGCTGATGCTTCCCTTCTGAAGCAGTAGTAGAATGGTTGTCGCAGCGGCGGTAGTTGCTCTGCTTCCTTCGAAATATCTCTAGTAGTTTGTGTTCCAAGTCAAGTGAGTTTGGCTGAATCATGTAAGAAGTTGTGAGTTGCTTTTGTGATTCGTGTATCCTGATCCTAGATAGTAAGCTTAATTATTGCAATACCTGGTTGTCTAATCCCTGTGAATTTTCGCCTGTTGAATTCGTTCTTGTTCTGTTGTGGTTAGTTCGACTGGGCAGAGACGTAATATGTGAAACTCTGAACAATTCGATGCTATTTTGCGCGATTGTCTAATTCGTCTGTTCTGCTTCTGTTCGTCAGAAGTGCCTGTGCGATTCTTAGAACTAGCGGTGCAATTGTGGTAGGATCTGAAATCTGGGGCTCCAAATTGTTTGGGCGGGCGAATTCACGGTGCTTCAAATTTCGGGCGGGAGGTCCCGAAATGGAGCGGATTATGGCGCGGGGTTCCCAGATTTCGAGCGCTTCGAAACTTTTGGCCGCAAGTATTGCGCGCGTTCTGGAGCGCAGGTGGCCAAGCGTAGATGTATTCTGGGCCATTTCAGTTTTGGACCTTGGATGTCCAAACCCGGCCCTTCTGAATTTCGAGTGCTACTCAAAATGGCTTGTCAGTTGTCAAGTGAACGCCTCTACTCCTCAGTAGCGTAAATGAAAAGTGTGTTCGTTAATTTGCGTTGGTGGCTCCGTTTTACTGCACCTTACAGGCAATCAATAGCTGAAACGATACAGTTGAACCAAACTAAGGTCACTTGCTGCCAATGACACACAAAGTAGTAGGAGTATTCCGATCAAGGTTCTGAGCAATTCGGCACAATTCAATAGTACGGTAGCAAGAGACAATGGACGCCATCGAGGACTTGCTCAAAGCGATGAACCTGAACAAGGTGAAGGTCCCAAAGAAAGGCAAGAAGAGAGTCGTCCCAGGAGAAGTCTGATGATCGCAAGAGCCCCCGTGCCTAAGTCGTTTTGTGTCTGTTATTTACATGCATTTGCTGTTGAGCTTTTGGTGGAGCAGTTGCTATATACAGGTGCTGGGGTCATGTGGATATGGTCGGACTGGATGCAGTAAGCGAAAGAAAAAGAAGCAATCTTGACGGCTGCACTGAACTGAATTTGCAGACGGCAAGGCTAGCAAACGACGATCCGTGGACAGAGTTTCAGTTGTCATCAGAAGACCGCAAACGTGTCCGTAGTTGTGTGAACCTGTTTTTTATCTTTTAGTCAGTTCCGCCTCTGTATTTTTCTGTTTTTCTTTCTAGCCAGGCCAGCAGCTTGGCCACCCGTGTGTATCAGCATGTTCTAAGCATCATGCAGCATCTGCTGCTGGATGCAAACTTTGTATTTCCTTTTGCTTTCCTTCTTAATGAAAAGGCAGAGCACCTGCCAAGTTCCCGTCAAAAAAAAGTACGGCAGCAGATTTCATAGGGAAATGATAGCATGCATATGAACTTGTTCATTTTTCTTTTCAATAATATATAAACTTGTTTATTCGCCTAACAAATGGCTTAAACAGTAAGCTATGCAAAGTGTTAAGCTAAGCAACAAGTTCAGGTGAGTTTGGGAGGAAATACTCACAAAGCAAAATAAAAAACGACTAGCAGCATAACCAAGGAAACTTCTTCGAATTCAGGTCAGCACAAATCATTTCTCAAATCCCAAAACGAAGCCGTTAAACACACCGCCCACCGCCACCATTCTCCCCATTTCAAATTTCGAACCCCGTTCCCCGTTGTCCTCTTGCGCTCATCCGCACCGCCCACCGCGCCGCGCC